>CM023194.1:5666991-5815581 GCA_013167095.2 Daphnia sinensis
GTCATTTATTTTTGAGCTCACAGGTTATTGTCCATTGCCAGGATAAAAGTTTTTATCCAGTGATAAGTTATGGCCCTGAAATCAAAAATCACATGAAGTGCAGTCACCAAAATGTCAATTAAAGTTACAAATTTTAAAGTGTAAATGTTTTGAAAGCCTTGAATTAAATTTAACATACTGTTTTCGAGGCGCTAACGCGTAAAACAGGCTGTCCTAACCAGCACTGTTTTTATCGTGTTTGCATTGCATTAAATTTCGTTAACTACCATTAAAGCTTTCAAAGGCTAAACCAAAAACCACCTCAGTTCCATGGTTTGATTCCACGATATACCATTCCGGATTCCACACTCCAAATACACGGTTTACCTGATCATTGGTGAGCTGTCAAAATATATCTTCGTTCATACTTCCATAACATACAAAATTTCATTGTCCATTTGACATAAGGTTTAGAGAAGTGATTGAATTTACCGGAGAACTTGAATTCGTCATGGCAAGTGGTAACTTAGGACTAACTTATGGAGGACAAGAAAAAACACCATCATTATCAGGTGAAACGGAGTTTGCGGCAGAAGCCGGAGCTCCTGGTGGATTATTCCACGCCGATTATAAACGTCATGACGATTTGAAACAAATGTTAGACAGCAGCAAAGACAGTCTCAAGTTAGAGGCAATGAAAAGAATAATTGGGGTAAAGATGTTATGATATCTAACCAGTCAAAGAATAACAGCAGATGTTTCTGTAGATGGTAGCAAAAGGAAGAGATGCATCAGATTTGTTTCCTGCTGTTGTGAAGAATGTAGTTTCAAAAAATATTGAAGTAAAGAAATTGGTGTATGTTTATCTGGTGCGCTATGCTGAAGAACAACAAGACCTGGCACTCCTTTCAATATCCACATTTCAACGTGCTCTAAAGGTATTTTAGATTAGTTTCTTTTTCCAAACATAAATTAAATGCATTTATATAATCCAGGATCCTAATCAACTTATAAGAGCAAGTGCCCTTCGAGTTCTGTCTAGTATTAGAGTTCCAGTCATTGTGCCAATTATGATGTTGGCCATCAGAGACTCTGTTAGTGACATGTCACCCTATGTCAGGAAAACAGCAGCTCATGCTATACCAAAACTCTATGATCTTGACCCTGAACAGAAAGATGAACTGGTCATGGTAATTGAGAGACTGCTCTCTGATCAAACAACACTAGTTGTTGGATCAGCAGTTATGGCTTTTGAACAGGTGAGGCATTTTCCCCTGAGATTTTTGGATAGTATTTGAGAGCATTTGACCATTTTTTATTTGCTACAGGTTTGCCCTGAACGCACGGATCTTATACATAAGAACTTCAGAAAACTTTGGTGAATATCGTATTTCTTGAATATATTGTGTTTTCGTTACTAATCTTGTAGATTTGTGTGACATCAGCGCCGTTTTGGTGGACGTCGAGGAATGGGGACAAGTTATAATAATTGGAATGCTCACACGCTATGCCCGCACGCAGTTTACAGATCCTAATATTAACGGTACCAGTTATTCTCAAAAGGATAAACCATTTTATGAAGATAGTGAAGAAGATGATGAAAAATCAAAGCAAAGAGAATCCTTAGCATTAGATCCTGATCACCGATTGCTCCTGCGGAACACAAAACCCTTACTTCAAAGCAGAAATTCTTCAGTGTGTTTCAGCATCTTCAGAAAACTTTTTCTTCAAAAAAAAAAAAAAAAACATTTCTCTTCTCTCAAAGGTCGTTATGGCTGTTGCCCAGCTGTACCATCATTTGGCTCCCAAGGAGGACGTAGCTGTAGTGACCAGGGCTTTAATACGATTGCTGCGTTCACATCGTGAGGTTCAGACTGTTGTGCTGAACTCGATTGCATCTATGTCAGTCAACAGAAAGGTATGAATGATCATGAATAATATGTAATACTCTGAGCTGAACACCTCTATGTTTCATTAAAGGACATGTTTGAACCATTTCTAAAAAATTTCTTTGTTCGGAATACCGATGCCACGCAAATCAAACTACTTAAATTGGAAATTCTGACAAATTTGGCAAACGAGTCAAACATTACTTTCATTCTCCGAGAGTTTCAGACTTACATATCCAGCCAAGATCGAGATCTAGTTGCCGCTACAATTCAAGCCATCGGAAGGTATAAAATCAAATAAATTTCGGTGCCAATTGATTTCCGAATTACTCGCTTTCACTGCAGATGTGCCGCTGGGATTAAAGAAGTCACTGATACATGCCTAAGCGGGCTGATTGCTTTACTGTCAAATTCAGATGGTAGGTTTTTTAATTAACATATATTCTTTTCTCCTAAACAAATGCTTTTTCTTTTCTTCTTTTTTTTACATCTTTAAAAACTTGCAATATAGAACTCGTGGTTGCAGAGAGCGTCGTGGTCATAAAAAAACTTTTGCAAACCCAGCAAGGTTCGCATGGAGACATTGTTGGACAAATGGCCCGACTTGTTAACAGAATAACAGTACCCCAAGCTAGGGCAGCCATCCTGTGGCTCGTAGGTGAGCATTGTGAAAAGAAACGCGTGTCCAAAATGGCTCCTGATGTACTTCGCTTTATGGCCCGGAGTTTCGCAAATGAGGTATGTTCCTATAATTACCAGCATACATCCGGCGCTGGACTCATTTCACCTGTGTTGCACTATAGCAAGATGTAGTGAAACTACAGATTCTAAATCTAGCCGCTAAGCTGTGCCTGTCGAACCCCAAGCAAACTAAAGTGCTTTGCCAATATGTGTTTAGGTAAGTTTCACTAGAAACAGCAACTGAAATAATTTCCACTATCACTTGTATATTTCCCTTACAGCCTGGCGAAATATGATCAAAATTACGATATCCGAGATCGTGTACGCTTTTTGCGTCATCTCATTTTCCCGTCAACGGAACAAGCAGTTCTTGCTAAATATGCAAAAAAAATATTTTTGGCCTCAAAGCCGCCACCGGTGATTGAATCTGTTTTCAAAGGTACTAAGAAGAATTAACAGTTCTTAGGCGCTAGTCGTGAACAACTAGGATCTGTATAGAAAAAGTTAGAATAACTTAGTTGCATCAGCTTACTTTTAGTAGATACGTTACGTTACCATAACGTACTGCATTTAATTTGTTGTTAGGGCAACGCTGTCCTTTTTCAAACCCGCCATTTCTCGAGTCTCTTTCTTTTTGATCCCCAACTAATCGCATTGAGGGATAGGGTTAAATTATCGCTTCAGGGCTACATTGGGCGTGGCTAACGAAAATATTTCCTAATGGATTGCTTTTGTGTAGATCGAGATGAATTTCAGTTGGGCTCTCTATCTCACTACCTTAACAGCCGTGTGGTTGGATACATGGACTTACCGAGTTTCCCTGCTGTTGCTCCTGATTCTAGTGTACGGGATGTTGAATCACCACGGCCGACCATTCCAATTACCAGGTAAACGCCACATGATTCAGTTACAGTTTTCCATTATGGTAACTTGTTGAGGTACATTCGAAAAGCGTTCCTGGCAATTCTACGGGAACCTCATCTAAAGGCAAGAAAAAGGAAACGTTTTATTCAGAAAGTTCTTCAGAAGACGAAGAGAGGAACGAAGATTCTGGAAGCTCAGACTCAAAATCAGACTCATCTTCTGAAACTGAATCAGGTTCTGCAGACAGTGATTCAGACGCATCCGCCTCAGATGAAGACGACGACGATGATTCCATTAACATTTCGCAACAAAATATCGTTCGACTGTCACCATCTCTTTCTCCGTCACCTCCTACCCATCGGCTCACTCGCTCACTCGTGATTCAGTCTAGTTCAGAATCGCAGTATTCTTCGAACAGTTCTGATTCAGACTCGAGCATCTCAGATACACCTGAGAAAGCATCTCCGCGAATGCCACTAGCTGTTCCTAAATCAAATTTGGATCTTCTCCTCGACTTAGATGGTGAGTCTTGTTATTCTGAACAGCATCATGCCATTTCTTCTAGCTTTATCAGTAGGTAATCTTTTCAAAAGTGTTTTAATATTCACCTTTTATATATTCAGTATCAGATTCTGTAACCACACCGGTAATGGCGTCCATCCCAGGAATTCCTTTAGCTTCCCTAGCGAACACATCCAATTCAGATTCGAGCATTCAGCCAGCTTCTGCGGTATACATTTCCACGAGACCGATGGAGCTTGGTACAAACTGTCTAAATAATAAGCCTGACATGGTGGTTCAAAATAATTTCTGTTAATTAGTTTCCAGCGTTTCAAGTGGATGCAGTCTACAAATACTATACCGCTATACTCGCTCCGTCAATCTTTATTCAGCTTCCATGGTCACAATCGAGCTTACCCTCATAAACACTGGTAATGAAGACTTGGCAGAGATCAAAATAGCCAACAAGGTAAGCAGTGAATCACCCCAGTTAGTTTCGCGCCGAATTTGACAGTTTTTTCTTTTAATTAACGTACCGTAACAGAACCTGCCTGTTGGCATTTCAATGCATGAATTTACCACCTTGTCATCACTTCCAGCTGGAGCAACAAGACTAGTTACCTTGGGCATAGATTTTGGCGATTCGACCCAGACTGTCAGCTGTGATTTAGTGGCTAGTGGGCGACCTATACGGGTTAATTTTAGGCCTTCCGTTGGTGAACTAATTCGCCCTGTAACATGTACTGAAGGTGTTTTCATCAATGAGCAAGGTACGTATTTTTAATCTCATCATACATTTAAGCAAAAATGACAAATTTATTACGTTATTTACTAGGGAAATTGAAGGGGATGAATGAACATAGTTTTCCTATCACCAACTTGTCCGAATTGGGAGATGTGAAAAACATCTCAACTAAACTGTTTCGCGCGGCAAATATGGCTTCAATAAATTCTAGCGAGCAAAATACCTTAAGGTAAGATGATGTTTTATGCTTCTTCACAATTTTTCCTGTAGTGCTTTCACGTTTTTACCGACAGATTCGCGGGACAGACTCTGTCTTCCAAATCATTGGTCTTGGTTACCATTCTGATTGGAACCAATCCCAAATTGACTGTTTGCTGCGAGAAGATGATTATTGGCTCCATGCTGCTTGCAGAACTTAAAGAGGCGCTAAAAAATTAATTAATTTGAATTGATCCTTTACGTGTGTACGTGCTCCACAGTTTTCTGTCAATGAAAAGATTTAACACAAGAAAAATTACATTGAAACAAGCAAAATGAATTATTAAATTTATTACTGAATAGCCTCCTGACTTTTCGTACCAGGTTGATCAGTCATGGTCAATTTCAAAGATTTTTCTTCCTCCTCATATTCAGCTGACTTACTTTTTAAAACCGAATCTAATTGATCTTCAAATTGCAAAAAAAAAATTGGGGATTATGGCGATTAATTTTACAAAACACAATAACTTAATGTATATTAATAGATAATTATAACTTATACCAAATACGGAATTGCTAGGAATGTAAAGATGGCATTTGTAAACCATAACAAGTGGTTTCAAAATGGTTTCACCTAGTGTGTTATTGAAGTGGTCCGTATCCTCCTGCTGGGAAAAAAGCGCGCATCGAGATTCAAGAGAACGTGCCCTCAACGACCGTAGTTCCTTCAAAGTGTTGAACAGCTTTCTGAGACGTTTGATTTCGCTCTGTTTACGACGAGTTTCGCTCAACAACCCTTCAATTGTACGTCTCGCTCCCTGTTGCTTTGGCAGCAAGAAAGTAAATTTAAAAAAAGCTATCGGAAAATTAGTCTTCATATGCTTATTGATGTTTTTCAGACCTTTTTGCATTGCAATTCATTTCTTCTGAATATGTCTCTTTGTTCATCAATAATAATGCTTAGTTCCTCACGCCTATGTATTGCTTTTTCCGTTTCCTTCCTCCTTCTTTCCTTCTTTCTCTTAATCCACTTTCTTTTCTCCTTTCTTTTGTCCATTTTTTCTTGGATTCTCTTTGAAGTTGAATAGTGAATCATTTGTTCATTAATTTCTATTCTCTCCTGTAGAGAAAAAGTAAGCAATGATATTCTAACACCTCTAACCATTATCTATCTTCTAGTTGATGCTATAAGGTTTGGAAATTCATACTTTGATTTGCCCTAAGTTGTGTTCACCTTCTGGGGTCTGGTAGGATTCACTCAGTTGTTCTGCCACTTTCAAATGTGAAGTCAGCATTTCAGTCTCTTTAGTCGAATATCCAAGCCTGCTAATCTAGTAACGCCGACGACACGTTATACACTAACTAAGAAAGCACTACGATTGCCAACTTTAATTACCTTAATCAAGGGCGACTGACTTCGTGACACCATTCGGGTCTGTACGAAACTATTGAGGAAATCTTGATCCAACTTTCGCTGGTTTGATATGATCAGCCACTCCCTTTGTCGTTCAGCTGCCACAGGTAAACTATGACTATTCACTTCACTGTTGATTTCCCAAGGCAGTTTAAATGAACTGGAAGTCTGATAACTTGTGTTGCTATGGGGTAATTCACTTCCATAACTGCATTGGATGTTACCCATTTTCTTTTGACTCTGGCTAGGGATATTCAGAGGAGCACTTAGCAAGCTGTGATTATTATAAATATTTCCAGCAGGGCTATTTTGTGGTTGAAAATTTGGCAAGGTTAAAGTTAGATGATTCATGATATTTTGATTCCACTGTGTCATTGTATACTTTCAGTTAATTGTTTAGAAAAGCAAGAATATTCACACAATGTGATTTTGTGTAGGAATTCTGGACAAACGAGGATGCAACTCAGAATGAATGATGCACTTATCACAATCCACCACTTCTTAAAAGTGTGGTAAAGCTAATTCAAGAGCTTTTGAAGCATTTTGAAATTCTTCTGCTTCTGAGAGATCTTTCTCATTTTCAAGAACTGCTTTTAAATCTGCATATGCTGCTGTCAATCGTTTCTGACAATCAGTTATCATCATGGCTGATTCTTGTATTACCTCTTCTTGTTTCCTTAGTGTGTGGCTATCTCCTCCTAAAACATTATAACATGAAAGAAAAGGATATCAAGACGATTATTAAATACGTCGTACGAAATAAAGTAACAAATATTCAGCATTCTTGCGTTTCTGCAGTCGCACAGGATCTGTTAACTTAACTTACCATTATCTTTCAGTTTTAAAAGCCTGCTTTTCTCAGTTTCCGTTTCCTTTTCATACGATTGTTTTTCTTTGGCGATACGATTCACGACGCCGGTTTTAATACGAATTTGTTTCAAACGTGGGTCTGCCATTAAACTGCTGTTGAAGTAGCTTGCGGTTTTTGGTTCAGGTGTAGACAGCTGCGTCAACGCTGACAGATCTCGTTCATACTTTATATTTTCTTTTTCCACAATCGCATTCCGAAAAATGCTAATTTCTCCAACGTTATCTTACTTTTAAAATTCTTCCATAAAGATATAAATCAAATAATCGAGGCACTTTAAACGTGATAAAATTTAATCTGACGAAACTGCAGCACCGGTTTCGTCAGACGTACACAGACACAGTACAGACGGTATTTTCGTCAAAAATAACAAGTTAGATAGCTAAGCGGCTAAGCTAAGTTGGGTATTCGTAATTTAACAAATTGTTTCCTACACGTTTCTCTCAATTAAAAACAGTGCATCGCGATTGCCGTCGTTCGAAAACGGTATTTCACTTTCCTTTTCTGCTTTGAAGCTGTACAAAATGATGTCCGTAATGACAGCCAGTGTTAGAAGCCTAGCACATGTACCGGTAATTATGTTAAAATTATTAAGATATTTCATTCAATATCTGTACCCACATATTGATGCTACTTTCAGAGATCTCGACTTATATATCAAACTGCGGTACGATGGAGGTCTTCAACACCTTTAAATACAGTTATGTTGTTTGTACCACAACAAGAAGCATGGGTTGTTGAACGCATGGGGAAATTTCACAAAATCCTCAAGCCTGGACTTAATTTTCTAATACCAATTCTGGATAATATAAAATATGTTCAGAGTTTGAAAGAAATTGCAATTGATGTCCCACAACAATCTGCTATTACCTTAGGTTTGTTATTTAAAATTTAACACAATTTATTATATAATATTGTTTATCTTTTAACATTTGCAGACAATGTAACTTTAAGCATTGATGGTGTGCTTTACCTTAGAATTGTTGACCCCTACAAGGCAAGTTATGGTGTTGAAGATGCAGAATTTGCCATAACCCAATTGGCCCAGACAACTATGAGATCTGAATTGGGAAAAATCCATTTGGATAGTGTGTTTCGGGAAAGAGAAAATCTTAATCTGGGGATTGTTGAGGCAATCAATAAAGCATCAGAAGCATGGGGAATAGCTTGTCTACGTTACGAAATTCGTAAGCAACTAAAAAAATTACGTTCGAATTTTGTGTAGCTTCTTTACTATTGGTTTTATAGGTGATATCAAACTTCCGGCACGTGTCCAAGAGGCTATGCAGATGCAAGTTGAAGCAGAAAGAAAGAAAAGAGCCGCTATTCTGGAATCAGAGGGTATCCGTGAGGCAGATATCAATGTCGCAGAAGGAAAAAAGCGATCTAAAATCCTCGCCTCAGGTCTGTGACGCATGTTTTCTTGTTCACTTCTAGCTTTAAACGTTCTGTAATGGAACTTTTGCAGAGGGAGATCAACAGGAACAAATCAATCAAGCGCAGGGTGAGGCACAGGGACTCTTGTCCCGTGCGCAAGCGAGAGCTAAGAGTTTGGAGCTTTTATCTGCAGCACTTGAAAATAAGGTAATATGTTACCACCGATATCTTAACTACATTTATAGCCAGTTAACTACTTGCCTATACCAAATAGTTAGTTGGTAGGTGTGTATAGCCTCCAATCCAAAAATAATATTTCAGCAGTTTCCATGCGTTCAGATATTCTTACGTCTTTGATTACATACATCATTAATATTTCACAGAATGGCATGAATGCAGCATCGTTGAACGTGGCAGAACTTTACGTTGCTGCTTTTCAGCAATTAGCCAAAACAAACAACACTTTGATCTTACCTGCCACTTGTAACGATGTCACCCAAATGGTCGGACAGGCTATGACCATGTACAAAACTTTGGCTCGAAAATCTGATGACTCCACCGCCACACCTGGTCATGGTCTATCCAAACCAGATGGACGCACTGTCGATCAACTTGCGGAATATTACAGCGACGATGATGATAAGCCTAAACATTGATTCCTTTTGGAGCAGAAGCAATTAATACAACCAAAAATCCAGTATCAACAAATTTAAACATCCATATGGCGTAAATAGGCAAAAAAAAAAGCTTGATTACTTTGGTGTAGAAAGATAAATTTGTACATTAACCATCAGCAAATTTTTAGGAAAATAGATAGCAAGCTTGTTTGGTTTCAATTTTCAATCAAACATACTTTTATTTTCCTTTTCCTTCTGTATGGCAGACTAGGAGGAGGACAGGTATTGGCTAAAAACTAATTGTTAATGAATCCTATATTGCCTAAGAAGACTTGCTTTTTGGTGATCGATTCGTATTGAGAATAGCGTATAGTTGATGGAATGTCTGAAAAGAAAATGTAAATCAGTACAAAATCATTTGGGACACCTATGTTATTGGTACCTGCACGCCAAAGTAAACCACTGTCAAGTATGCAACAATTGTAGCTGTGAGAAAAAGATCGAAGATTGCAGGTTTCACACTAAAACAAACAAAAAATCATGGTAAAGAAAACCTTACGAGTTGCAAAATATTACATGCCACTTACCTGTAAGCTGTCATTATTCCTTTAGTTTGATCATAGAATCCGAATTCGGGATCTCGTTTGTCTGCCGTCAAATGGGAAATCTTGACTTCGCTTAAATAGCGTTGCATAGTTTGTTGTAGCATATTGACTACTGTGTTAGCGTTACTTCCACCAAGCGACGAAGAACTTCGTGATTGCGAAGTAAGTAAGGTAATCCACACATCCAACATTTCCTCCGAGACAGCCTGGAACGAGATCAGATGCATAACGATGAGCGATGTCATCAAATGAAAAGCAACATGGGACCACTACCATGTCTCCGACAAAAAACGGTCCACTGATGTTATATAGCTGCGTTGCTAACGTTTCTGCTAACAGACGAACATTACGTGCTAAAATGGAGACATTAACGGATGATTTTGTATCGAGAATGGTGCCATGCTGGAAGTCAGACCTCGCCATCTGGAATATCAAAAACAAATTTGAATAACGAATCTCATTAATTACGTAAAATTCTGTACGACCTTGAAATGAGAAGCGGTCATTGCTGTAAGTCGTCTTATGGAGTATCTCTCATGTTCCCAGGCGAGAAAATCATCGGCTAAATTGATTTTTTTGTGCATCATATTGACAGGTAATTCAACGGCAGCTGCATTTTTTTTCAGATTCTGAAGTGCAAATGATCATTGATTTTTTAAAAAGTAGCCACTAGTTTTAATAATAATTGTAGAAATACTTACTTCAATGAATACTCCACTGTTACTCCCATCTTTTGGCGGTTTTGAAACGTGGATATTTAATTCTTCACCATTCCCAAGCGAGTCCAGACATAGGGCAAAGACGGTGTCCTAATTGTTAAGAAGAAATATGGTGCATGACGAAAATGCCGATCAGTTTTACAGCTTTGTTTTACTTGGAAAAGGCCGCCATCTATGCCATCGATTTGATCTTCCAAAAACTTTTTAGAACCAAGGTAATTAAGTTTTCCGCCTCCTGTAAGGACAAATACTAAGTTGAAACGCGGGAGACCATTCTGTCCAGGTTGTGAACTCAGGCGCGAAAACAATCGAACTAGTTCAAGTAGGGCTGCGACACCAGAGGCATTTGAATCGCCCCCGAATGATAAATCCTAATAAAACGGGGATTAACTATTGGACTATGGAACTCAGAAATGAATTTAGAATTTTTACAGGTGCCGCTCCAAATGAGTCATAGTGAGCCACAACAGCTAAAGTTGGCAATTGATCTTCAATTCCAAAACCCGGCAGTTTTCCCTAAGAAATTAAAAGTGTGTTTACAAGAGAAGATCTGTTTTGGAGGAGAACAAAAATCAAATAAAAAAAAAAAAAATTATTTTGATTACCTGGATGTTCGTAATCTGCACATCTGTCAATAGTTTTGCTGAGTTTCCATTGACAGCAAGCTGGTATCCATTTGCAGATATTGCTCCAAAAAGGGCTAGAAGAACAAAAATAAGTTTAATGTTCAATCTTAATAAGATGTAACATCAACACTGAACAGGTTAGAGAAATTCCAAACCTTGGGCTGCAGAAGAAGCACTGTCTTTGCTGGTGCTTTCCTTGACACTAGCATACATTTCCTCAATTTGACGAGACTGATGGGTAAAATAGACAGGAATCGCAATTTCTTGACTAAGAAGAAATTTCTCCATGTCCAGTATGTTCTGGAGACACAAAATTCAATTTAATTATAGAGGGTTGATGAAATCTCAAAAAAATAAAGAAGTGTCTTACCTCTTTCACATCATTTGATAATGATTCTAGGTCTGAAGGAATGATTATTAATAACGCACCAACACCTTCATTTATAAGTTCCCTGAATCGACTGGGGCTGAATTCATTTATCATTAGAATCACACATTTTCTAGCAGGAAGTCTAGTGTCAACGGATCGAGCTTCAAAATTGAGGGTTGAACTTCTTGAGCCTGAAAACAAAAAGTAAGTAAGTATTTTAAACTTCATTATTTGTTTTCCTTTATGCACAAGAAGCAAAAGAATGTGCAAATTTCTTACCATACTTCACTCCTTGCAAGTCAAAGTGCTGAAGCCGGTAAACAGGAAATTCTGTGGCGGCTTCCGCTGGTGAAAGAATGATCAAAATGGGTAAGAGCACTGCAATATAGTACGGAAGAGAAAAGCGGAATATTTCGGAAAACTCGTTCACTTGTTCTAGCCACATTTTAAATAAATTAAAAGTTATAACCAGGAGAAAGAAATGGAGCGAACTTCTGAATTATTCAGAAAAAAATTGCTATCGATTGTTCTGTAATTTTCTATGAGAAACGCTTTCTGCTAGGACGATGCCATGTTGGATTGCAACAAGGCCAGTTTGTTTAATACTGCTTGTTAGTCTAGTGAAAGAAAAGAAAAAGAAGAATTGAAGAAATAATAAAATCAGAGTTTCAGAGTCATGGAAAACCATGACTCTGATAAAATAAAGAATAAAAAAAATAAATTACTAAAGATAAAATTACTACAGGTAAAATGTCACGTGTTAAGCCAAAATACTACACGATAACTTGATTTTATGGATGGGAATAAATGGATGGATATTTTTAGTTAAAGCTAGCAGCATAGCTAACATAATTGTTTAACATTTTAAATCTGTAAGAAATTAACTAGATCTCGACATCAGTGATTAGACATCTCATGACCTCAAAGAGAGGTATAGCAAAGGAATAAATTATATGCTTAAGTGTGTATACAGACAAGCAAAAAAAGAAATGAATTATTTATTTATATTCTTCTCTTTCGAATTTCTTCCCGATTTATTGGAAGGACGTAATGACGTTATACTTATATATTCCTCTCATTGGGTAGATTTTTCTGTTTATACTAGAATTTCTGTTACCAAGAACAAGCTAAAATGATTTAGCATTTGTTCTTGTCTTCGGTGTACCGAATTTCCTTTGAATTTTCTTCACAAACTTCTTTGAAAGAGGGTGACCCGCTTGATCACTATATTTAAGCTCGGTTTGGTTATCGCGCATATGTTGTCATAGCTTTACTCGGAAGGATTGTAGCAGGGAGTAGTTTCAAATGAGTAGACTAATATGCCTGGAACACGCTCCTAATTTTTCGGCATAAATTTCTGCTTCCCCTTACTTTTCCCTTTGTCCGTGCATTCCACATTGTAATACACAAAAAATGGACACGCACTACAGAGCTATCTGTTCCTAGTCGCATTTTTTTTTTCAGGCTTTCTGCTGTTTTCACTCCTGGCGTATTTTAGCTGAAATAAACTGGTTTGTAATTCAAATCAGAAGGCATACTTAAGAATGACCGAGAACGACTGGAAAGACTCTATGTTTCAAGTGGACACATGCAGTTCTGTTGGCCTGCTTCCATCGCTATCTAGTTTTTTTTAATGACACAAAAGTGTCTCAATCCAAAATGAAGACGACTTGACATGAATACCCTCTGGTTTCATGCACGAAATCGTTACACAGCAAGATGTTGTAAGGAAGAAAGAAAGACAGCTTGTTCCTTGTTGTTGCACAATAAGGATTATCCCGCTTGTAAGTGATTTCCTAAACGCTTTTTGTGTCTTCTCTGTAAGTGAAATAACAACAGGATTACTTATCGGATGCAGTAATATCAGCCCGACTGTTTTACCATGCAAACAGTTTTACTGCAACGAAAGTTATCTTTCGTTTATATATTTATTTTTATAATTCCCTTTGTCAATATAGTAAAACTGTGAATGAAAAGATTACCCTATGAGATCGGGGTTCCCAAAATAAAATGAAACGAAGAAGATAAGCAGTGGAAGGTGAAGCGGGAAGAAATAGAAATGAATGCGAATGGTGGATGTTATCATCAATGTGTGCAACTGTCAGACGCCTCCGGTGACGAGTTCTTGTTTCAGGGCACCATCAAAGTCGGCAGCAGTTAATAGAAAACGATGTTATGATGGCGAGACGTGTGACTCGAGGCAACAATGAATATTGGCTTCCCCTTTTTTTGCGTTCACAATAATTGCAGTTATTACAATGTAAGTAAACGCGCTTCGAGCACTTAACGGGGAGAGAAAAAAGGGAATCGGGTAATTCCCTTGTAATCAACATTGAGTCGTTTCCCACTTTCTTTTCTTTAAAACCTTCGTTTCTGTAAGACCCGTGTACTATGTCAGCTGTCAAAAATTCTCGCGGCTCATTTTTTGTTTTCTATTTTATTTTTAAATATTTGAAAGGAATTGTCAGGTTCAGTCGTTTCGTTTTTCTTTTCTTTGCCTTCCATTATTTTCAACATGCCTTTTCTGAAATTCCAATAAAAATATGTTACTTTTTTTGTTATTTCTCTAACTTGGTTTTTTTTGGAGATTTAGAATATCGCGTTGCGCAATGTAAATCTTACGATTGTATGGGAACTTTGCTTTCAGTGCCGCCAATAGCCCTTAGCATTCTTAGATATTGCGTTGTCCTCCGTTACAGCAATACGCCATTCAGTTGAGCATTGGGCGGTTTCATTGTAATTTATTTATTCATACTCTATTCAAAAAATATTTTTGAAATGATTACCCAACCAACCGTGATGCGCTAGCTGTTTGGTTGAATCAACAAGTAAATAATAATGTTGGCACTGAAACTCAAGATCCGATTGTTAGGCCGAGTCTGGTGACAAACTTTCTCCAAGAGCTTATTATTCGTCGAGTTCATCAAGCGGCAATAGCCAATAGTGACAATGCAACCGGATCCGTTTTGACATTCGTTTTTTTTTTCGTTCCAGTGACGCACAGGTCTGTTATTACGGCAGGATAACAGGGGAACCACATTTTGTCACACAACAAGACAGTCAGTGGGTTTCGTCTTGATGGGTTTCAGTACGGCAACCATATCATTGAATTCAATCGATCAAAGGAAGCCGAATATTAGAGTTGCGAAGATGATGGTAGGATGAAGAAAGAGGACAGAAAGAGAAGAAGTGAGAAAAGAATTCTATGGAGAGGGCGGCTCGACCGGGCCACACCCTTCACGCTCAGTGAGCCGACGGAATGAAGAGGCATTGGTTTTCGATAGGAATTGACATGTTCGTTCAAGTAAATCGCCGTTGCGCAAGTCCCACTCACCAGTTTGGAAATGAATTCAATTCTCTCTTGGATTTTGCGGGTAAATGTATATCCATTTAAAAGGTTGTTACTTTATCCGTGCACCTTAGTCGGTAGGAATCCGGGTCTCAGCAATGCATTATTTATTGCATAGCTTGATTCGTTTATCCGTTTTAGATTTTGATTTGTAACTTAGACCACTCAGCTTGGAAAGTGCACCATTTTTCCCTCTTTACATGTACCCGAATGAAATTTTAATAATGCATATGCATACAGAAACGGGGCTTAAAAGAAAAAAATGCACGATATTAGGAAGACTAAAAAGATTTATAGTCCATCGCTAAAGAAATCGTCAGCTGAAAAAAAATATATTATTTGTAACAGACTCTGTTTCTGTTCTCATAACTCAACTCAGCTCAGCATACCGACAGAGCTTTAACAAGAAAAAAAAATTAAATAAATTCGTTATCATCAAATTCTCCATCTGGATGGTCTGGTCCGTCGCCATACCAGATGCAAGACTCCCATTAATTTTATACTGGTTCTCGATGAAGCTCGCAGTCGTACTTTGTGACAGCTACCAATTAAATTATTCGCGGCAGCTCTCAACTATCAAGGTAAAAACGGAATGACTGCCACATGTAAGAAAACTGCGGAACTCAGCATGCAGGAATTCAAGAGTCTGTAGGCACTTGAGCAGTCTGCATCTGTCACGTTGTTTTCAACACAATAATTTGCTAGTTAACAGACGCACTTGTCCGCTTTCCGCTTCACATGAAATATTCATTTTCCTATCCTATTCAAGATGTAGATTTATCGCATTTCAGCATTTTTCCGTTTCTAAACTCGTTTTCAAATAGAGCAGGCAACTTTGACTCACGATCCGGAGCTCCTGTCCCTTTGTCCTTAACTATTTCCTTATATTATTTTTTTTTTTATTCCTTGCAGCACTTGTTGGATGGTAGCCTAAGGCTTTAAATTGTACAGAGGGCATTGATAAATGGCGACAACTTCTTTATTATTGGCCGCTTTTCACCCGCAAAGAAAGAGCTATTGTTTGTAATGTAGATTCAAACAAACACGAAAAGCGAAACAAAGATAAAGAATTTCGTCGCAGTTCGGGGTTACTTAAAAAAAAAAATTAAGATAATAAAATGGCACCTAACGGCTGGAAACGTTATTCTTTCGCAGCCAATTCAACTGTTTCTAGCTTCTTGTTTCTCTTTGCCAAAAATCTTGAATGCGACTGTATTCGGGATCCTATTTTCATGGCGTTCTCCTCCACAATGAGCTACTATAGTTTCAGGCTGGTTGGTTACTTCCAGTTTTTGATTAGTTTGTCTTGTCTGCCTCTTATGGTCGATGGGAGATCATGAATAACGTTTTTCAACACGGTGATGGAAATGGTATAGTAAAAAGATAGTAGCAACAAGAAAGCATATGATATAAATAAAAAAAAACGGGAATCATATAAATGATGATGTCAATTGGAGCTATACGCCACTCGAACCGCGTATCCAATAGCGCTGGGGCTATAAAAACCTGATTCTTATTTTTTTTTTTCGGGACTTCAATTACACGCTCTGTTCGGTATCCCGATGCCCGTGGACGACTTTACTATTGTGCGGCACAGCACGCAGGCGTCGCCTTTCACCATTACACGGCCGTTGCCATCGGGCTATGCGTTCTAGCTTTTCCAAGGTGTTTTATTTGTTTACCGTCTTTGTTGTGAAAAAAAAAAATGAGAAAGAAACAACAAGAAAAAAAAATACTATAAAAGGCAGAGATAATAAAGAAGTATGACGAGAAAAACCATTGTGATAGATAGAGCCTTGCTAGAGAAGAAGAAAAAAAGATGATAATAATACACAAATGATTAGTAGTTATATTGCGCCGCTGTGGGAACGAGCTCGTGATAACGACAACGCAATAAGCTCGCGGCATTGTCGGCCTCTCGAATTCGTGACAACTCAATTCTATACACAGCCGTTCGAAATCTTCGATGTCACCCGCGCCTTGCCCCTTTTTTTTCCCGTTTTCTTTTCTTTATTCTGTACACGTATACACTTCAGTTTTTGTTATTATAGACATTTTTGCTGCTGCTTTTGCCATGGTCTATAAAGGCTTCCTACCCTTCGATGACTTGACGAAAATTTCGTGGACTCTTTTATCATCACCTCCTTGTTCTCCTGTTTGAAATTTTGTAAGGGCTAACACAAACAAAACCTACGTATATTCTCGCCCCGTTAGTATTCCAGGAAAACGTATAGAATAACGAGAAAACAGACCAATTTAATATTTCAAATACATAGCAATGTTGCTGTAAAAGAAAACGTGGATAAAATGAACGGCTTTGTAAAGGAGTCAAGTCATTTCAGAGAGAAAATGTGAACGAGTCACTGATTGGGTTGGTTTTGGCATCCTAGAGCAATCAGCTACGAATGCTGGCAACACCCAAATGAAAGGTGGACCATCTAGAACTGATATGATCCTAAACAAATTAGCACCCGTTTCTTTTAAGGATTGCCTTGGGGTTATCTATGCACCTTCTACTGTTCTTAATTGGATGTGCATGTGGTGGGAAAATAGGATATAATTAGGTGGGAATGATATGTAAATATAAACTATCGGACTCGTGGTACGCTCTTGGTCGATAGCACGTCATGTAGCGCATTTTCTACTATACGCTTGATGGATTATTGCTGCGGAGATCAGCCGTTGGCCGACAAATGGAAGAGAACAAATTGGGATACACACTTTCAAAAGCCGTTTGTGAGTTGCCTCCCTAGCCATCATATATATCTTCTTGTGAAACGAATTTTAAGCCAAAAAGAAAACGATAATATGCGCCATCCGTTTGATCTTTTCTCTACGTCCTTCGACTGTGCGGACGGCACCTCAAAGCCGTCCGGTGCGCGTGCAACGACACCTTGCACACAAGTCCCCCCACCGTTTCTCGGTTATCCTTCACCTTTATCCATCTCGCCTCTCTTTCTGAGATCCTCACAATAAATCATTCAAGTTGAAAAAGAAAAATCCTCCGGCGCATTCCAACGTTATGAGAGTATATACACAGCGCAGCACTATACAAACTGCATACGGAATGTTGACGCTCGGAAATAGATGATCAA
This sequence comes from Daphnia sinensis, assembly GCA_013167095.2. Taxonomy (NCBI): domain Eukaryota; kingdom Metazoa; phylum Arthropoda; class Branchiopoda; order Diplostraca; family Daphniidae; genus Daphnia; species Daphnia sinensis. Next base: position 5,684,889 of record CM023194.1, read on the forward strand.
CGACGATGAACAGACGGTTTGTTTTTTTTCAAAAGGCTATTTTCTCTTGCTGTTCAACATAAAGCCAAAATATCTACGGTTTCTTTTTTACTTCTTTTTTTTTTAAATCAAAGTTTCAACGTGAAAGCGTGCAAAGGCACAGTTTCATGACTGGTGAAGTTATGCGATGTAAACACGCATAGTTGAGTATGTTTAAGCAGTTCTTATAGTTTATATGAATGAAAAGTCCGCTGCATTCCAGGATACATTGGATGCATTTCATTGGTCGGACGCAACTTGAATCTAAATTATTAAATTCCTTTTCCCAAAATTCGTTTGAGTTCAAAAGGAATCGAAATTATTGCATCCGGTCTAATATACGGGTGAAATATTAATGGAGAAAAGGAGGGTAGACCATCGTCACGAATAATTGCGTCGCTATCCTGGATAATCACCTTTCTTTTTTTTAGGGTTTATCATTTGAATTTTGAAAATGCACTCTGCTGTATGTAACCCAGTCTATTATCATAAAACAACGTCGAATTTCGTTCTGGATGCATAAAAGGTTTTTGCCATCGGCTATTTAATGTATAATCGTACACGCATACATATTTAGTCCAAGCTAGATTACGGAGGTTGCTTTCGTCGGAGTCGACTGACTGACAGCCGCCTGAAAAATGCCGGGCACGCCCTTGTCGGGGTATACGCCTATATTTTTTCAAAGAAAAAATGACCTCGGCTGCTCAGGTAGATAGTAAATTTGATTCACGTAAGGTCGCGGCGTCCAGAGAAATGCCTCCGTTTCATAGTTGCACTATATTATTTACATTAATACGTATAGCTTCTTACAAATAAACATATCTTGCATTTTTTTTTTTCTTTTTGGAAAGAGAATCGCTCACGACGATCAAAAAAATGCACAAGCATGCTGTCTTTGATGTTTGGATTGGCGTAAAATATATTCTTTATTTAAAAAATTACACACTGTAGTTTTATAGTCAACTCTTCGTAATATATCGCGTGCGTGTATAACCCAGCGGGACTGATGCTATCGTCGCACAGTGATGCTTTGATTTGCATGCGTAAAACTATATAGCTTTTGTGTTCTCTTTGTATGTATATAGAATGCAGTTCATGATGCTGAGGTGTGGTCTATAGATACAAAGCCGAATCACGTGCATCAAAGTAATATATACATATACCTTTATGGTTGATGCACTTATTGCACGGAATGCAAATCAGCTGTAATATAGGCTCCGTCGAATAATGTATGACATAGTCTCTAGTCTCTACTATACGATTCCGTGCATTGGAATTCCTGCCGACGTCTTTCACCGAGTGCTCATACAACAAGCGAATAACCATAAAAATGTTATCAAGCTATATAACCCTATTTGGTTGAATGATGATTTCGTCTTTTTCTGTTTCGGTTGTAAACTGCGGGCATTAAAAAAGATTTTTTTGTTCTTCTGGTTGGACGTGAAAATTCAGTTCGCTGATGTCTCCTTGAACGGGTTTCATATCTTTTGCCGATGAACTGATTGCGTGACGTCACATTTGGATGACCGTCCAGCAGCTTGCGGCAATTGATGCGCTTAATTCATCTCATAATTCTATGCAGTGTCTGCAAGATTATGAAGAAATTCAGAGAACAGTAAATATTACGAATGGCTCATGAAGAAAACATCTCGCTTCGTTTTGGGTTCTCGGATTGGCAGTCCCGCATCCGTCGACTCTACATGAACTTTATCGAAGACCTTATACGAAGCCGCCGCCATTGATTTCAAAGAAGAGGAGAGACAGACGAGTGCATTGCAGGAAGAACAACGAAATAGTAAGAGACACGTATAGAAAAAAAAAACGGATGGAGACACTGAGAAAAAGGACCCGCATGTTCCCCTCTTATACACAATGTGGTACGGGCATTTTCAAAACCTAACATAATGTATGCGATTCCTGCATAACGATAAAACCACCAGGGACTTTTTTTTTGAGATTGTCCTTCTCCCCCTATTTATTTTTATTTTTTTTTTTTGTCTTCCCCTCTTGTCTTCCAAGTCTTTTCTAGCCCTCTTCCTTCTGTGGTCCATTTTTATCTCGAGTCGGGTATCATTTCCGGACTGCGATGCAACGAAGAGGGGTATGTTATTGTTGTGTGCCCGTTTGTCATTCGAGTCAGTAGAGTGGAATTCTTTGTCGCAGCGTTGCATTGACAATCCATCGCTTTGTTACATGCGTCGATGACAAATGCATCAGACAGGCAAAAATAACATATGGAAGCAGAAGCCGAATTTCACAGCAAAAAATTCATTCGACCATTCTTTGCGGTATACATATAAGCCTAGACGTATAGCATTGAAGGCAACACCATACCATTTGGTATTATCGAATCGATGCGTGTTAGACTGTTTGAACACCGTCTTTATATACGGTCGATACTGCAGGTACGTCGCGGTGTCTTTCGATTCGGTGTCGGATCGAAATAGAAAAGAAGAGAAAATTGTTTATTTTTACTTATTGGAATCCGCTATTTTCGAGGGAGGGCAAGACCAACATTGCCGACCTTTCTATGGGATCAAAGATAAGTAGAAAAGCAATGCATACACCGTCAAAGAGAGAGAGAGAGAGAAAGACTTGCTGAGACCGAAGAAAAAAGCAACAAGTTGAAAGCGGGTTTTGTTATTTATGGTTCTTCTTTTCCCTTTCTATTAGTCTATTACCATCCATATATTCTTTCGTGAAAGAGAAGTTAGAATTATGCTTCATAAGTATGGCTTTAGGGCTGGTACTCTTTTCAGACGTGCAACACACGACACGGTGGATCCCGAGTTTTCCAAATTTCAAAAAGAAATGCTCTTTACGAAGAAGAGAAAGCTCATTACGGCGGTACTCGTTCACCGCGTGCGTGTGGTGGGTCCGTGTATACTACGACTTCCAACAGCTCAATAGAAGTAAATAAGAATAGCCAGACGAATGTGCTGTTCAAAACCATTTTGTCTGCTTAATATATATATATTCTTTTCTCTCTTTTTGACCACCCTGCAGCCAGCCATTTTCTATCCTACCACTACTCTTGTCTCTCTTTTTTTTTTACTTCCTCCCCTTGTATGATGTTGGGCGCCTTCACTAAGAAAAAGGTTCAAGTCTTTGAAAGAAATATGTATTTTTTTTTTCGGCTGGCAGCGGACGTGGAACCCCGGCCGTGAATAGGGGTGGGGTATAACAGCGGCTCCATTTCCATTCATCAGCATGCGTAGCCTATAGCGTTGTAAGGATATTGTATACATATACACAACACAAACGCTTGGTATGTGGTCACTGTCCGTCATCTGCAAATCGGATTCGCTCTGACGGCTATACCCATTAAACGTTGTCCTATTCAAGCAACATCCTCTTCTTTTCTTTTTTCGAGGCCGTTATTTGCTGCCTCAACAGCCGTACTATCGCTTATAGGTCTCTCCAGCAAAACGGAAAACTTGCGGGGAGGCGAGTTGCGTGATTTATGATTAATCTTATCTGCGACGATGATAAACAAGAAAGGAGAAACATTTTTTCAACCGATGATGATCACGATATTCTTCTTTATACCTCAAAGGAACTGAAATAGCGTTGAATAGAACGTTCGTAATGGTGATCGGCTAGCATAATCACAGCAACCCATTTACAGACGCTTGATTGGAACTTGAATGGAAGTCATCATCAACGAGCGTTTCACACATAAGTGGGTCTGAGCCTCCTGTGAATGGTGTTAGCTAAGGCGAGTCAGACAGGGAGAGATCAAATGGGTTGCAGCAGCTTGCGTGCACGTACAGTATATTCAAGAGAATAATAGAAAAAAGGAAAGAAAAAAAAACCAAAGAAAAGAAATGCATCTTATTCGAAATTCCCGGGACTGAGACCGCAATACGACAGCCAAGGACCACCCGCACCGTGGAAATGTCTTAGGGTATCCATCAGTGGCTTGAAATCTTTCTCGTCTCTCGTTTTTAGCTATAACTCAGCAGCACGGCTTTGGAGTAACAACAGTCGTGATTATGAAGAGACCAAGAAAAGAGACCATACTTGTCTTCCACCTGGCTCTATACGAACGTCCTCACACACGCACACACACGAAAAGAATAAAGAAAAATAAGCAAATAAAAACGACGAGTCACATTGGATTTTGCTCGCTTTCTAACTCTTTGAGCACGATTATATACCGTACTGAATGCCAGCGAGATTTTAAACCGATTTCTTGTTCGGGTCGCATCGTAATCATCTGTTTGTTCACGGATGGAGTAGCACTGATGTCTATGTATGGCCCGTCTATATATTTTTTTTTTGTTTGTCCAACTTTCTTTTGAAATTCAAAGACATTATTCTGTGTGTCGTTGTTTAAACAAACGCCCTGATGTATATCAGCATAACGAAAACAAGGTAATGCTAATAGATAAATGTATTCCATCTTAAAAAAAACGTGATTTCGAATTCAGTGAGGAAAGTCTAAGACATTCAAGCATTATAGCAATATAGGACAAGGTCTACACGATTATTGTACTCTGTGAACACTGAAGGATTGAACAGGATCTGTCAACGTTTGATTCACCAAAGTCTTAGAAGATTGTGCATAGCTTCTGGAAGGTAACATCACGTTGGTTGGGCGTGATGTAAAACATTTTTATAGCAGCAAGTCATTACAGTAAATTATATTGGCAATTGGCACGATACAAAATTTACCTGTCAATTTCGTTTCGTCACGATTTTACACGCGTCATGCACTAGTTTTATTATGTACATAGCAACCTGAATTATTTATCGCTCGTTCCAAAAATAAGATTTCAAATGAAACAATAAAAAATTCATGATGTATAATAGCATCAAGCGTGGCATAATTCATTTGCAGTCATAAATGGTGTCCGCGCAAGAGTGGGGCAAATGATCAATATAGTATTCAAACAGCTGACCGTGTTTCTCTGGCTACACTGGGAAAAACATGTGTCGTATTTTGTCGTTAAGTAGTGTGTCAGTCACGATATTTTGTTCGCTAACAGACGGGCTATATATCACAGTTGGAGTCAGGATCGATCCTTATAAAATTAGTGGCCAAACATTTGAAATCGAAAACATTTTCTGCGCTGTCTCTGTAACACGTGGTTACCAACGAATCTGATTTGCTATCGATAGATACTGTACAACTGGCCAGGCTATTCACGTCCTCATGTTTGACAAGGATAACACAAACGCACGCTCACGTATATACATATAATAAACACATCACGCAACAGGCCATCTATCTCTTCGTTTGTTTGCTATTTCTCTTCCATATTGCGCGGTGATTCGTCGTCGTTGAAGTCCACTGGATGATTCCGGCCAGGTTTGTGTTAGCCAACTTCTAATAAAAATCAAAGACAAAATAAAACAAGTTAATTGCTGCCGTTGAACATTTCTAATATAAATAAAAATTCAAAATCATCGTAGGTCCGATTGAAATTCAACGAACGCTAGTCTACATATTTCTAGAGCATCCTAACGTATCATTTAAAAATTAACGATAGCTCCGCAAATAAAAAAAGAGGACAGATTTCGTGAGAAACAAACTCTTCGGTGAAAGAACAAAAGCGAAAAATGCCGGACGCATAGCGAAAGATGACGTGCAACCTTGTCGGCCGGACCACATTCTTGGCAACCGGGTCATCTGCATAGAGACTATGAATGCGTGTTGAATGTTGAAGATAATTTCCCACGTATAAGTTTTGTATGTCTGTGTGACTTCGGTCTTCATTCTTCGAAATAGGCTAGTGGCCATCAAACGAGGTGACTGCATAACTTGGATGTTTCAAGACCATGGGAAGCGCTTCAGAAGTTCTTTTCGGCTTGCTGCGAGGCGCTGACTTGCAACGTCTTCCCATCTTGATCTCTGTTTATCGCTCAGATGCGTCACAGAGCGCACCCAGACGTTGGCATTTCCAAAGAAACGGGCTAAAGCAAACAAACATGGCGATCTCGCCTTTTGATAGCGCACACAAGAAAAGAACCATTATCAACGAGAGTCGTCCGAAAATCTACAACGTTCAAAATGAACAAGACGGTGCGGTAGCCGTATTGGTATTCTTTCTTTTTAAGCCATTTAGTGGCACCGGTCATTTGTGTACACACCCTAAAATGGTACAGAGGTTTCAGTAACAAAATGAATCGATTCCAGTCGGAGAAAGCGACATCTCGGAAGGAACGAATAGGACGGCAGAGAATTATATAACGATGGTGATCCTATCTTTGAAAGAAACAAGTCCCAATTTACGGTAGGTGTGGAATGAAATCGATCTCTGTCTCGTGAGTTGCTATGCATCGGCCAGCGTGTCGGAGAAAAACTTGTGGTCGAACAACACAAAAAAAAAATCCACTTGTATCTTCATCATCTCCATATAAAAACAACAAGTGGTAACCGCCCGAGAAAGAGAATTTTAAAAAAACTGAAAAAGGGGGGAAACAAGAGAACTCCACCTTTAGCCTTTCTATATAGGGGCATCCAATTATGCAGAGCAGCTTCTAAAGGTATAACTGTGAAGGCACTGAAAGAAAATGGGGACAGCGAGACAAATAGGGAAAACCGACTATCAATCCTGATTGCATCAGCGTCCGACCCACAGATGCCATACAGCGATTACCCAATGGATCGAGTGAATGGAACCTATCGGGAGAGAGCGTGACATGCAAAGTGGGGAAACGAAAATACAACTGAAGCGAATAAGCGTTTGATAAAATAAAAATTTAAATCGTGAAGTACCTGCGGATATACGCGGTGCGGAACAATAACAACAACAAAAAATGGGGAAACCCGACAAGTTTTGACAGCGCTTTTTAAAAAAATCTCCATGTGGAGCACGTCATCAACGTGAACTGGGTGGTCTTTTCTTCAACTCTCGTCACCCTCTTTTTTTTTTGGACAAATGACTGTGCGTTGGTTAAGAATAGGCCACCAAATGCGGTATTCTATAGATCAAAACCTACAAGTGGGTTGAGCCCCTGCAAAGGTATTGTAAACGACAATAGCCAAGAAAAAAAGATTAAATAAATACTGGCGATAAACATCTGCCGTTTTCACTTCCTGCCACTTTAAATCGTTGCTCAGCAAGCGTCACCCAATTGACTTTTAACCAAACAATAGACCTGAACCATAATCACCTGTGTCCTCAGGTACATTGGGTTCTGGCTCAGCTTTTGGCCCTTTCTTCATTTGTTGAAAGTCTCTTCAATTACCTTTGGCTAATTCACTGATTGAGTTTCTAAACTGGCCAGAGCCATTTGCAAACGCAGAAATGGCGTGCATCACCGCAATCAAGTTCATAATCGAAAAATTAAAAATGATAGATACCCTGATTATATAGCCATCAGCGAAAAGTTAAGAGGAAAAGATCATCGGAATGAACGTCGAGATTTTCAGGAAGGTTATCCACGCCCTTAAAGAGTGGGGGGACGCCCGAGAAGGGATAATTTTTTCGTTTATGCGCGGAACGTAATAAAGCGCATCGCTTATCAGACAAGTTGAATGATCTCTTGTTAAAGGAAGAGTTTAAAAAAACAAAAAACAAATGAACGATGACAGTTTAAATATGATGAAAGCTATCATCTTTTCTTTATCATGCGTTCACTCACGGATAGAATAATAACAAGTGTTCCGACAAAATAGCTCCCCCCCTTTAAAAATCATGAAATAAAAACGACAGAGTATATAGTCACCTACGGGGCGAGAAAACGAAGTACCTCAATGAAAAAAAAAAAAAAAAAAGAACCTGCACACTAGCATTTAAAAATTGTTTCCCGCCGTCAGGTGCGCGCAATCACAGCGGGCAATATCCCAACCGGCCAGCTGTCGTTTCATTTTTATATCTTCATCGACCATTCGATCGCTCCCAGGCTCGGCATCGTCTGGTTGCGGTTTCTTCTCCTTTCCATATACACTAAATTTCCCTTTTTTTTTTTTTTTTTTTTTCATTCTTCTTTGCACTTTATTAGTTGAACGTAAATTCGCTGCCTTGTATCTTCTTATCGTTTCCTTTTTCTCCGCTCGCTCTCTCTCTCTCTCACTTCTGTGTGTTGTTATTTTTTTATGACGGTTTACACGTTGACGGCTCGATGGTCAACGAGGCGGCCCCGTCTCACCTCCCCCCGACGCTTTAGAAACGACGCCTTCGCTATAGATATTCACGGTGAGAGCAAAATACAAAAATGCAATAACACTAGCCCGGGCTAATTGCCTATATGCTCTCCGTCCCCTTCTCAACGGCAATATACATATTCAACGCATAATAAAGAAGGCTCGTAACAATCACGGGATGATGAAGAAAAAAAAAAAGAAAATGAAAAAAAGGGGGGAAGCGGACTGTGTTCTATAGCGTCGAAAGATTTATCTGAACCCCTTAAAAGAAAGTTTAAAAGCATTTGTGAACCTTGGGAATGTCGGGGGGGTTTGGCTTTGGCTGCGAGTCTACCGTTTTACTCGTCTTTGGCGGCGCCATATGATATTGCCCTGTAGCCAAAAAAGATTTCTAGGAAGACACGAAAGGCACCATTCATGGAGTTCTTCGTCTGTTTCGCTTCTTTTTTTGTTTTGTTTAAAGGCCGTGCACACATCTTTCTCATCAAAAGTTAACGCAATGCAGTTCAGATAAAAGGAATTTTGTTCTCTCTCTCCGCTACCTGTGCCAAAGACGTTTGACGACCCAAGTGTGGTGACTAAGGTTAAAAAATAAAAAAAAAACGAAACTAATAATAAAAATAAAGCTTCGCTTACCATATTTCTGAAGCTGAAAGGTGGGGGTCACCGATCGATGAGTCACTATCTTTTGTTTTCCATTACGGTGATGTTGGGGGTCAGACGGAGCTGGCGGTGTTCAACAATAGCAGCGGCCAATAAAGAAACACTTCAAATTCCAAAATGTTTGAAAATAAAAAAAAAAAAGTGGAGAAGAAAAAGAACTGGGCTCGATGATGTGAAAGCTTTAAAGCCAGAGACGGGCGGTCAGCGCGAAGACGGCCGATAAGGCGAGCGATGAAAGTGAGCCGGATGGCGAAGAAGCGGCTCGACTAGGCAGACGGGTCGGCGGCGGATGAGGTATGATTTCGACCTCGTTGGTTTCGATGTCTTCCGTGTCGTGCACCACCGGATGATGCGGGTGGTGATGTGGTCGTGTCTTGGGCAAGTGGGGCTGATGGCCGGGGTGGTGGCCGCTGCCGTGGCCGTGCCCTGTCCGGTCGCGGTCGCCGATTCCGCCGCTGTTGCTGCTGGTATCGTTGCGTTCCTCCACCCCTAGCCCGCCCCCCTCCTCCGTTGTCTCTTGGTGATGTGGTACGGTTGCGACCGTCACCGACGTCGTCGACGGACGCATCTTGTGAAAACATAAGCGATCCATGTTGTCCAGGATGGACGGGCAGTCGTAATCCTCAGATCCATCGCATACGCAAGTGCTCAATTTGGCCGCCTTTTCCTGTTGGCAAATTCGAAAGCGTTTTTAAGTTTGTGAATTTGAATATTATAGAGTTTGCCAAGATCGAACCTGACGTCGCAGAATGGAAATGGAGTTTTTACAGCGCAGGGTGCACTTCTTGCCGGCGAACATGGAACGGCAGAATCGGTTGTAGTACTCGAGCGCTGTCGAGCACAGCGGATCTGCGATGCATATCCACTGGGCCACACTGTTTTGAAGAATCGATGACCAACAAATATTTTATGCTTGCTCATTGTTTGATGAAACAGCGAATAAGAAAAGAAAGATGATTAGATGCCTTTACCTGCATGATACGGTGGTGCTGTTGTGCGTCGCACGCAAGACGGCGCTTCGGCAGATGTCGATGCGTCGTTTGGCGTCTTTACAGAACGTATCTCCGCATTTGCACTAATAAAATGAAAAAGAACAAGTAAAAAATCATAACGTTAGTTTTAGTTATTAGCTTTCATTCCATGAGAACTGAAAACTCATTTTCTCTCTTGCTCACTCTGTTATTCGTTGAACTATTATTATTTTACGTAACGATTCTTTTTCTTTGGTTTTTCTTTTACGATTACATGTGTTGTTGTTATTATAATTTTTTTTATCCCTTCTCTTGGGTACTACACACACACACAAAAAAATAAAAATTACGAGAGATTGGAAAGTGGGCACTAATAGGTGCGTACGGATAGGAAAAACGTGGAGAAACAAAGAGAATGAAAAAAAAAATAACAAAAACAAAAAACAATCGTGCTGCACGAACCTTCATGAGAGCCTCGCCTTCTTCGGTGCTGGTCAGGGCTATCAACGAGTTGCGGCAGTGGTCGGAGCAGCGTTGCGAAGACCCCGTAATCACGTCCGAACATCCAACCATGTAATTCTGTACGGCAGCCGAAGGGGGGAGAAACAAAAGAAAAAGATGACGATGATGATTGAAATTGAAATTCAACACTGCCACGCAGGTAACATATATTCAGCATACACGTCGATGTACAATTGTACAGTACACAATTCATACATAAATACATTGGTAGGCGTTGCGCAGTGAAACATGGAAAAGATATATAAGAAGACGACCCCAAACTGCCTCAAAGCCATAGATTTTTTTTAATGAAATAAAAAAGAAGAGAAGAAAATGACGAAGATGTATCGGCTGTAACCGGGTACAATTGGCATCCAGCACAGACTCGATAACGGTGTTCAAAAAGCGTTCCAAACGCCAAAGTACAATTACACCTGCTTGTGTAATAGGGGAGTGTGCACGCTCAACAGCGTACGCGATCATCCAGCAAGTCAGCCCCCGCGCTACATATAGTACAAGACACTGCCGCTCAGCATTTGACTGTATTTTACAAGCATCCAATTAGCGCTGTTCGACTGTATCACAGCGGGACTCTGCAATTTTTTCTAAGCCCATCACTCATATCGTGGGAATCACGAAAACTGTTTGCCTCTCCCTCACAATCCAAAACGCACAGAGTGAAATCAAAATCAAAGAGAAATAAAAAACAACAAAACAAAACAATGTGGATATTTAAATGTTTAAAATCGTACCTGGAGTGCCATGCCACATCCGACACGGTAGGCGCATTTGAGACGGGCCACTTCGCACGTTTCGATTCCTCCGGGTGGCTGATCTTGTTGGTGTTGAGCGGCCGCTTCGACGTCGTCCTCGTCGTCTCCATCGAAAAAAGAACTGGCCGTCTCGTTTTGGAATTCAAACGGCGTCGGAGTCGTCGTTGTCGATCGATTCCGTCTTTTGCCTTTGGCTCCGTTACGTCGATTCGAACGAGACTCTTGCGAAGCCGTGACAACGGCTAACACTATCGTTAGTAAAAGCACCGTCCCGATTATCGTTCGGTTGGGCGCCGTCACCCACCTCATCTAAATTGCGCAATGAAATCAAATAAGAGCATGATGAGTACATTGTTTTGAATAGGCATTTCTTTCTAAATCAAAGCATTCGAATTTTTGAAAAAAAAAAAAAAAACTGAAACTGTTTTACGTGACTAGAATGAAGGTGACTCGTGATTTGGTTTTTTTGGCCCGACGCAGCAATTTGTAGGTGCAACGTCGAGTTCTTTTCTTTTTAAAAAGTCTCATCTTGGAAATAATAGGGCTCCCATTTTTTCCTCTTTTCTTTTTGGCGCATCTTCCGCCCCTTTTACACGGGGGGGGAAACACAATCCGCCCTGATCGACGCAAGTGATTCTCTTTACCGCGGCGGTCTTCTTTGACTACACCTTTCATGATTTTTTTTAATACTTCTTCTTTTTCATCTTCTAAAATTTGTTTGATATTTTTTTTTCCATCTTCCTTGGCATCCCCCTTCTTTTTTTTTTCTTTCAAATAAATATCTTCAATACCCCGGCGTGTTTTTTTCTCTCTCTCTCTGCGCTATTGCGGTTTTAATGACTTTGGTTCAAGCAAGCGGCGTCCAAGCTTACATTATTACCGCTCTCGGCCAGTCGTTGCCCAGTTATCCAATGGGGCCGCTATAATCTTTTTATATCTAACGCCCCTTTTTTTCACTTGGACGTATATAAATATATTATACACATACATTTTTTTCCCCCCTGTTTTTTCGCTTTGTCCAGAGAACCTGCTGAAGGAGCAGCACTATATTCTAGTTCAATCAAGTGAAACACGACCGCTCTCTCTCTCTCGGCTATATTTTTCCGCCTTCTTTCCGTTCGTTTGATTCGCTTATCGCAACCGTGCGCACAGTTGGATTTGGAAAGGAATTCTACGCACTTGCTGTAATATTTTTTTTTATTTGTTTCTTTATCATTTTTTATTACTATGATTATTTATTTCTTTTCCCCCCTTTTTCCTGTTGTTCGGGACGATGTAGAGATCGAGAAGTGCCGCTCGGTTGGCTCAAGATTTATCGCCTCCATTTCACTCGCTCGGACAACTCAATTTCATATACCTCCGACAGCTGTTGTTTCTTTTCTTTTATTCCATTCCCTTTATATATATATTTTTATTTCTTTAACTTTTTTTTTCCTCCCCGTGCAAAGATACAACTGAAATTGAAGTTTTTAATGGGGCAGGCACCGGTCGTCGTCGTCATTCACCATTTATTTTCTTTTCTTCTTCCCCTTCTATTTCTTTCCTTATTCCTCTTTTATTATTTCGTTATGGCCTTTCTTTAAAATAAAAAAAAAGGGGGGAAGAAAAAGGAAGAGGCGGAAAAACCCTCTGTGTGGAAAGAAAAAGGGTCGAAAATCTTTCCACAACCAAACAAGGCGGCAGCGAGTGATATTCAAAGTTTTTTCTGTTCAGTCCACACTTTAACTGCGTGTATAGCTAAAGTCTAGTATACAAGCTATTGCTACGGGTGTAGTACCTTATAGCTTTATATATACGCGGCCCAAACAATCCCAAAGACCCCCACAAACGCAGGTATGTGTTGTTCCATGGACGAGCCCCAGGAAGGCACCTGGGTTCTCTTGTCTCAAAACTGCCCCGCTGCTGGCATTCCATTTTTTTTTCTTTTTTTTTTTTTTTCCTGACAGGTCTACCCTGATCCAACAGTCCCATACACAAACCGAGATTGTGAAGGTAACAACAACACAAGAAAAAAAAACTCGACTTCACGGGGGAAAATAAAAATCAAATAGTATTTTAAAAGTGGAGTTTTTGGGCAAGCCCTGGTGAGAACCGAGCCACGAAAAGACACAGAATAGTAAAACGCAATAAAATAAAAAGAAATAAACAAGGGGGTTTGGCTGGGAGAAGCGTTGATGCTGCAACCTAAACGTTGAAAATGGGACGCGTTTGAAAATTTAAAATAAAATAATAAAATATTACAAAATTATCCGCCCTTCGTCTTTTGTCGTTTCCATTTTTGTCTCTGAAGTGTGTCGTTCATGAGTTTTTCTTTAAAAAAAAAAAAAGATTTCCTATTTCAAAGTATTTTCTTTTTTTATCTGGTGGGTTTGTTGTTTATGCTAAAGCAGTCAGAGACGCCAGAACTTCCGGAGCAGTTCAACTAAGGGCACGATTTCACTCGAGTGCATCATTGGTGTGCGTATAGACGTGACGAGATAAACAGAGTCCCCTTTGGCCTTGTTGTTTTGATTATTTATCTTCTTGCCTCGCGCTCCGTTTGTCCATTACACACAATCGACCATCAGCCATGGGTACACACACACAAAAAAATAATGCCCGATCTCTGCCAATCAATCGATTTCTACCTGAATTTTCTAAAGCTCATCAGCAGCACTGCGTCGTGCATTTCGAACCGTGTGAGGAAAGTGGGGGCCTTAATGCGGGAACACATCAGAAAACAGGGCGTTTTGATTGGCCATCAGTCGATCGATCAAGTGGGCCCGCTTGTAGTATACTTCCTACAAGTTCTCTATACCAGTATATGTTATAACTTTTCACGTATGTCAATTAGAAGACCGTGTTGCCCAGTATATATCGTATATAGTTGAGCCGCCCTCTACAGCCAGCCGTCAAAGAGCGAAAGACGGATCGGAGGTGGGCGCGACGCGCGGCCCGTCTACCGAATCGACTTCGCTCTCCATCATCTTCTATTTTTTTTTAAGAAGACCTTGGTTCGGCGCAGTTGGCAGGCAATGAAAACACCTTGGCGTTTCGGATGTCAGTGACTACAGGAAAAGAGTAGCGGGTCGATGGATTAGCGTCGGACTTGAAATCGGATCTAGTAGGGGGAAAAAAAAATAAAAACTCCAAGACAGCCGACACCTCTTGACAAGTCGAGCACTAGGTCGTTACTTGACTATATGTTACACGTTTCCTTTCTTCTACCCTCATCTATACGAGATAGAGCAGATGTCTTCGCGCCATCCGCCGCAGCTTCTTCCGATCCAATCGAGAGCCCGATTGCCGTCGGTAACTGTCCGAATGCGCCCAGCCAAACAAGAAGAGACGACGCAAGCTGTTACAGTTATGTAACCTCTAACAAGAGTCTCGACACATTTACGGTTTTTTTTTTAATGGAAACAAACGCGCATGAGGTTTTAAAGAGAATAAGCCCACAAGAAAAAGAAAAAAAAAGGTCACACTTACGATGAGAGCGCTGGTCTCGTTGAGAGAGGCTTGAAGACACTTGGCTCTGGCGAAAGAAAAACAACAACAGCTCCGCTTCAACAACAACGAGAAGTGAAAAAAAAAGAGAGCAAGGCAACGGTTTTTCTTCTTCTCCGTTGAGATCTCGTCTCTCTCACTGTCTTTGAGAAGTTTGTTTATGTACGTAAACCTTTTTTTTTTTAACACTGGTTGTTTCAAGTCAACAGGCTGCAGATGGTCGCAGCTGCCGTTGCTGCCATCTTCAACACGGGATGGCCCGAGCTCTTGAATTTCGCGGCGGATTTCGCTGCTCGTCTGACATCCACAGCAACAAGATACACTACAACCTAAAGAGAGCAAACAACACGAGGGGGAAGAAAGACACGATACTGGCGAGAAAAAAAAACTAATGTTCGACAATGTTTTCTAACGATTTTCTTCGTTCAAATAAAAACACACGGACGAAACGGACCGATAACTTCACTCGCAGTTAGAACCGATCCAAACACTACAATCGACCAGTTTGTATAGATCAGTCAAACGGACAAATAGACAAACGTCTGGAGACAAATGTGACTTGTGTTTTGTGTTGTTTGTGTGTTCAATCGGTCAATATTTGTTGATGTCTAAACGAGAGTCAACGTAGAGAGCGGCCGCCGTTCACTGGTTGAAGGTGAAGCCGAGTAGCGAGCCACTCGGTATCTTGGCAAAGACTGAGCGCTACCACAGACAAGTGGGTCCCTTTTTGGTACAAGAAGGGCTGGAGGAGGAACCCAAGAGACAGCAGTTTTTTCTACCAGCCATTGGCCAGCAGAGAGTGCTGTATATAGTGCACACACTCCGTACAACGTACACCAGTGCCAGCTGAGAGAGGGAGAGAAAGAGAATAAGAACCTATTCTTCTTCTTCTTCTTCTTCTCTTTCTTTCTTCTTCGTTTCGAGCCCTCAAGCTCTTTTTTTTTTTGAACTAGCTCTTTCGATTTGAAACGGTCGTGTACACAAGAAAGCTCTAGCCGCGGACTCGGCGCTGTTTCGCTCCGGCGAACGATCATACTCTCCATCAAGAACAAGTTCGTTGAGTAGAGCTCGCAAGACATCCGCTTTCGCATCGTATTTCTTTCGCTAATAGCAACGGAACGCATCACCATTACATGACACACCGGGAATACCTGTTTTCCATGGCTGAATTGCCGAGTAATCACGCGCACAAAAAGCATAAGCTCTGAGACTCCGCGCTGGAACAATTGATTGTGGCTTGTTTTTTTGTCACACGTCCTTTGGCTTGTTGACTTCACATCATGCGAAAGTGGTTGACTGACAGCTGACTTTAGTCATCACTGAAACGAGGATTGACTTGATTTCTCCTTTTTTTTTATACCATAATATTCCGGCCGCAATTGCGTGAAGTTGCATGTTGAACACGGTCGGCCAACGAAGCGCATCGCCTTTTTATTTTGTAAGAAGATTTCAAATTTTTTTTCCCCACATCTTTGCCCAAATCAAGAATTTGTCTGACAGAGCCTATATATCTAGCTGGGCCCCCCTCTAGCGCAGTAGCCAGCAGCAGCAATGGCCATCATTCCGTGCTGAGAACTCATTTCGTGCTGCCGTTCAAAAGTTAGAAATTCAAGGATGAACAACGTTACAACAACAAAAAAAAAAAAAACAACCACATCTTGCTTATTATTATGATTTCCATTTTTTTTTCTCCCCTTTACTTTTCCCCAATACTTCAAATGAAGAAAAACAAAACAAGTTTTACTGGAAGGGCAGAAGGTTGCATTTCTGGTCGTATCCACTTTTTTTTGTTTTCTAGGGAAAAATAACGATCATAAAAAGACAAAAAAAAAATAATAATCAAAATAAATAAAGCGCTTGGCTACTCTTTACAAAAAGGTTTTTTCTTTATTTATTTCGCTTGTTGTTGTTGTCTACTTCGTATTTTTTTTCTCCTAATTTAACGAACAACGGAAAGGGTGATGAATCAAGTGCGCAGATACGATCTTGACTTGGACTCTCTACCTGCGTTATTTTCCTCCCCTTCATTTTTTCCAAGCGTTTTAATCAGTGTTGAAAAATAAAAAGAGAAAAGATGGGGACCGAAGACAAGGTCGTGCGATTGCAAGATAGTTAAATGCACTGAACAAACCCCACCGTCAGTTTTGAAGACTTCATTAAAGCCCCTTTTTTTCCCGATGGTTTGCCGTGCCGCTTTTTTTTTGTGACCAAGGCGCCGTGAAATCTGCGCAGCACAAAAGGCGCCAGCTTTAAATCCTTCTTCTCTTTTATAAGAACAAAAACAAATTTCATCGTTTTAAACCATCAACGGATTTCACGGTATTTTTAGCGCGTCAAAGTAATCGGGATCTCAGCCTGCCGATCGAACAGATTTTTGTCGTGAGGAATGAAGAGGTCCACATCACGCTGTAGGCGAACGACTACCAGACAATCCCACATTGTCTCCGCTTGAATGGCTGTCGATGGTAAAGATGCAAGGCGACGCGCATCTATATAAACAAAACCAAAAAAAAATACAGTGGATGGAAGTGACTGCGCGAGCTATAAGGAATAAAGAGAATAGCCTCGCACTGGTCTCTGGGAGGATTTTTTTATTTTCAGCAGGACGGCGTAGAAGAAAGAAAGCGGAAAAAAAAAAAATAATAATAAGAAAAACGTCCCCTTCTTTTTTTATTTTTTCCTTGTCCTCCGAGATAACAGTTGGCAGAGCCCACTACAGTGGACGGCCGCTGATAAAGACATCCGAAGATTTAAGAGCCACCAAGCATAAACCGCCCCTCCTTTAACGACAAGATCCACTTACAACCCTCTGCCATAAGTTTGGACCGAAATGTAATCAAGAATTTAAAAAAATAAAAACAGCAAAACAATGGAGGGAAAGAAGACGAAGAAAAAAAAAGGAGGCCATGACACGCGGTCTGTTATCGTCAAGTTCTGCTTGGCTAGAAGGTTCTTCTCAGTATTCAACTCTTTCCATTTTCTTTTTTAAAAAATGAATATTTAAATTTACCCTTACCGGCTTTTTATTTCTCTAGGGTTGGTTGGTTTCAAATGCGTATACGGTTGAAACTGGAGACGGGAATAGTCTGTGCCCTCTAAAGACGCAAACAGGAAAAAATCTATATTATATTAGAAAATAAAAAAATAAAAACTACACGCATATAAAAGCCCAGCACTGTTGTAAAATTGAAAATTAAAAAAAAAAATAACGTAAAATTGAATAAGCAAAGTTTTATAGCTGTCCCTTGTCGCGGACGCTATCGCATCCGGAACGACGGAGCAATTAAATATCATACATCCCATTCGGCTGCCATAGTTGGAGTTTTCTACGTGCTACGTAAATGGAAATGAAGTGGTTTTATGCCCAGGCAAATATGGTGACAAGCCCAATAAAAAAAAAAAAGGAAAACCAAAAAAAAAAAAAAAAAACGAACCAAGCGCGGATGGCAATTTAATGTTGACCGCTGCAGAGCCGCGCGGCGAATGTGTTTTTCATTCGTCCCTGTACACCAATCTGTCACATAGCTATCTAATCTCAAAGCGAAACGGTTTTTATAATAGCCTCCAGACAATTGATCGCTCTGTGCACGGACGACCATAAATGAGCCATTCGGCTCGTATTAAAATGCAAATGCCTTATTAAGTACTTTGCTTGATGGTAGCGCGCAAAGAAGCAAGTGGGTCGTTTTTCTTCAAAGACCTCGGTATGGTCAGTTGGCAGCCCTTTTCGTTTGGTTCGAAAATAGATTTTATTTTTTAACAACGTCAGATTGGAGTGCATGCAAGCACAACGAGAAACGACAAAAAAATAAAAAATAAATTGAGGGGAAATAATAGAACTTCTACCTGCTTTGTTGCGGCTGCTATAAGGCCTCATTTAAACAATTTTCCATATTGAAACGACGGATCAGCTGAACCGACGGCCGATTCATGGACTTGTTTGTGCGGGCATAGTGAAAACGACAGAATCTACAATTAACGAGGTACAAAAATCTTATAGAAGGTTGTTTTTTCTCCCCTCCTTATTTTCCTGGAACACATACCTGGAACTCATGGTTTAAATCGGCTTTTCTTCCCTGCTCAGCTGGGGAGCTTGTCTATCCCTATATAGTGTTTTGTATAGTGATTCGTATAGGTCGATGGAAAGAGCACATCGTCCCTAAACCCATATTGAAAAGAAAAGAAACGCATTTCTCTTTTTCTTTCATTTTCTGCTCGAAATCGGCCAGCTAATTGAGTGTTCAAACTACTTACTGTCCACCTCTTTAGTCTGCAAACTTCCATATGCCTGAGTGCTCGCTCTCAATCTACCCCGCTGTTTGATGGAACTTGTGACTGTCAGTTTTTTTTCCAGGTATTATTCGGGGGTAAAGACTCGAGTACATTGCAAATGAGGACACAGTGAACCCTGTCCATTTCTTATTCTTATTTCTTTTCCCCCTCGCTGAATCCTCTTGAAGGTCTCTCAGCGTTTAGATCCAAATCGGATGAGACAGACAAGCAAAACAAGCCGAGGTGTCTACCGCATTGGTGTGACACCTCCGTGTGAATTCCCGTTGAAATGACCCCCCTCGAAAACCACGTGCCTTTCCCTTCAATCCAACGTACCCATTGACAGCGGGAGGCAAGTCGTTTACTGCGGTTTTTGCTTGCAGAAAGGAAGAACCATCTGTCATTTCACGTCTAGCCTATCGAACAAGCGAACGAAAGATTGAGCAGCGTAAGCTAATCGAACATGAAATGTTGACTGACAAAGCAAGGGAACACAAAAAGAAACATGTAAAATAAAAGAATAAGGAAAACAAAAAAAAAAAATAATATGCTAATACCTGTTCATCTTCGTAAATAAGCCTTAGAGCGAAATAAAAAACTTAATTCATCTTGTTTTAAATTCTTGTTCTACCCTAGAACTAACGCTGTCTTTTCCAATCGTCAATTTTATGATTTTTTTTTTGTCTCCTAAAGTGTCCGCCCTTAAGACGTGAAATGTCTGCAAGGATATAGATAGGAGAAGCAGTGTAGAAGAAGAAGCCGAGACCGGTTTGAAACGGTGAGAATCCCATCTAGTTTGCAGTCAGTTGCGTGCAAGGTTTCCTTCATTTCATCAAAAAGAAACACGAACACGTTGTACAATTTCAAACGAAGGAAGCTGTCAGAATGTCTTGTAGCATTACGTATTCAACTCGCGCCTTCCCGTTTATTCCGTATACAGGTACGATCTCGGGGAGTTGAAAACGTGGACATTGTGAGACGGGCAAGAACGAGGCAAATGGTTGGGAACGAGTGACTGAACAGAACGCTGCCGGCTTACGTGAATGCAACTTTTTCTTTTAGTTCTTCACTAACATTGTGTGTAGCATACGATTTGAATAATTTAGCCCGACACGGCAAGCGGTACGGTCTGGCTTTACGTGTCCAGGATGATCGAATATGTGGGATTAGGGGTGCTATGATAATTCCATGGAGAATGGAATGAGACGAAACGCCACAACCTGTTATTTACTGAGTCGAATATACTGTACGGTGTATACATCTTCTCGAGTTCTCCACGATTCGTTTGGCTTTTGGGGAATACATTTAATCCAGGTTCTATTCTTTTTTTTTTTTTTCAACTCACTTTGCGCGAGTAAACGAGTGATAGTCTGTTAAGACTTTAAGACACCTTCTCTTTCAAATTAATGGTGAATGAGTTAATATAATGTTTAAGAATGAGGTGTCTGACAAACCGAGTATCCAAAAATAACTGTGAATAATTATAATTCCCCATTTTAGAATTTTCTGGTAGGAATTCTGCCTAGATGAGATTAGAAATTGAGAAGGACAACCATCCGTTTACCCGAAAGTTTTTTTTCTATTTGCCTGTATGAGGTACTTTTAGTTGTTTACTGCCTCACTAGATGGCTGGTGGTGTTTGTTTTTTATAGCTTTTTGCGAGAGAAAATAGAAACAGTAGCTTTTAAGATTAAAGAATAGAGATAAATGCAATAAAAGTACTTTCGTTTTGCAATGATCATTGTATATATGCCCCACGTTTAAACAAAAAATTCGGCTGAGCGAGCCCAAACCATTAAGTTATGCGAGTTTACAATTCGTAAGTTTGTTTCTTATATCACCAGACGTTAGGTTTTTCGGACTGGTTAGTGGTAATTGTAAATGTACATGATAACAACATTTTTCATCTACGCCAGAAAACGCTTAAAGGCGAAGGATATGCGCCATTCGCGTTTCCGT
Source organism: Daphnia sinensis (assembly GCA_013167095.2). Taxonomy (NCBI): domain Eukaryota; kingdom Metazoa; phylum Arthropoda; class Branchiopoda; order Diplostraca; family Daphniidae; genus Daphnia; species Daphnia sinensis. The sequence continues at coordinate 5,705,627 of CM023194.1, forward strand.
AATTTGCTTACAACCAAACAAAACTGCTATGACCTAAAAACCATGAGCAACTGATGGTATAATAAATAATAGGGCACGCACACGAATCCCTCTTTTGTATTCTATAATTTTTAAGGCGTAAACGCGAATTTTTTTCTTTTAAGATATTTCGTTGTTTGAACTCCTTTTGATATATGGTATTTTGCATCGAATCAATTTGCAACCAATAGATTTATGCAAAAATATATGATTAGTTTCTCGACCTGATTGCACCTATTACAACTCCGTTTTTGTCTCAGACTGCAAGGTGCAAGCCTACCCTGCCCCGCCCCGGATGATCAAGTGGTCACCCGGTTATGCCCCGATTTGGTTTTTTTTCGGAGCTGGGCGGGGACCCCGACTAGGGCCAATCGGGGCCGATACCTACATGGAATTCAATAGCCGTACATTGCTATTGACATTCCTAATTGAAGGGAATATTGATGGCATTTTCTTGTTATATTTTGCAGGGCATCCTAAAAGTTTTACGTTTTTCTATAGCTAAAGAAAACGCGAACAATGTTCATTTTTTACTTTTCCGATTTCGCATACAAGGCGTCAAGGATAACATTTTTTCCCTGTCGAAATCCCACAGCCTTATCAAAGCAGTTTTATAATTTGATTTCACTGTATAAAAGACTTGCTCAAACGATTAAGGTAAGGGTGCTGGAGAACAGTTTAGTGAATAAAGACACATATGTTTACATATGTAGGCGAAAAAAAATCATAAAGGTATGTGGATACACGATCACCAATATTGTATATTACTGAACGACCAAACGTATCATGCGCTCTATGATCTTTCTCCTCCCTCGCGGCCGCTTGCTTCAATCAGATCTGTTTTCGTTTCACCGAAAGGTTCAAACGTTCTGAAGTCTATTCTGAGACCACTACTACGTGCAGTAGTTAAAGTGGGTCAAGTTCACACTGGCTGGATCCGGGCAGCGGGTCATCCAGCACCCAAAATTTCAAACTGCTTTTCTTCGTGAGTGTCTTGAACAATGCTCTATTTGTTTGTTTGGTTTTTTCCTGACGCCTTCTGCCCCGGTCTCCTGGGCAGACTGTTTGGCAGCAGCAACGTAATCCAGCCAGAACAAAATGCATGGAAATAATCTGATATAACTTGAAGTGCCTTTTCTGTTCGTGAAGTGTCCTTGTTCGACTCTTTCAGCTCTACACGCGTACGAATTGTCATTCGCGTTTGAACTCTTGCCTCTTGGCATATAATGACGAATGCTTCTATTGTTTTTCTTATCGAGTCCTTTCTCACCGGCCTTTAGGCCAGTTTCTTTTGCTGACTCTATTCCACGCCTTCGGAGGCGGCGTCCGAAGCCGATTTTTTCATTTCTGATCACGTGAGAAATGTAGAGATTAACCCACCAGTTTACTGTTTAACTATTGCAGAAAAACGAACCACATCCTTTGTGAGCAACTTTTGATCCCGTTTCCTTGGCCAATTCCCGGCCAATTCCATTCTACCAACCACCAAGTGTTCTCCACGATGCCTTTGTCCTTATCCTGCACCTTGCCAGTTGTTTCAAAGATGCTCTCTTTCGTCTAGCCTAGCATTCCCTTGCCTTGCTCCTGCGCTTGTTCCGCTGTATCGCCCGCCGTCTGTCTTGTGCCTTCAGCAAACTCATGGAGTCATGGGCCTGTCCTTTGGCCTGTTGTCCAGCTTGACGACCGGCCTGTGCAGCGTCACCAGCACCTAAAGTATGGAGCGAAGAAATATTAGATTGTAAATAGAAACACAACTGAATTCCAATTAGATAAAGACGCATGTCGTACTTTGCTGTATTTTCTCGCCAGCAGAAGCCACGTTTTCGCGAGCAGTGTCTATTATTCTAGCAGATCTCTTGAGCGCTTCACTAATCTGCAATGGAGGAAGCAAATCGAAGGCAATTATATAATAATACTGAGGATCATCCGAAAAGGTACTTACTTTTTAAAGACATACAGATTGTGTTCGTTCCACATACACGGATCGAAGTTGAGTGATGGCAACCTATCCATAGTCGACCTGTTTTAGAGGTTTCCTATGCTTGAATACAGACGTCACCAAGCAAAAGGGTTTTTCGGAATGATTGGAATAATAACATTGGAATAATAAGATTAGCCATACATTTTTACGCTTTCACTAGTCCCGTCCGGCCCGTCACCGCAGAGGACAGCGCCCGAAAAATTCAAAATCCATTTTACATACACAAATGGTTAAAGCTATGGTTACGGCCGAACCGGGCCGAACAACCCGATGAATCATTGTTAGCAAAAGGGACCGTGCGGAAGTGTTTACCAGCATTCTGCATTGTGTTTGCGTAAATAAGAGCTTTTTTGGATTTGCGTCAAAAGCTGTTTGCTTGATACCTTGATCGAATTTTTGGGCCTCTCCTTTTACTTGCTGGCCAGCGTCACTGTCGGCATGAGTGAGCTGCTTCATTGTCCTCTATTATGAAACAAAACGTTTTAGTTGTAGTAGTATAGCCACAGTCAGATCCAATCAGTCACTATGGAGAAATAGATCGTACTTTGCTGTATCTTCTGGACAGCAGAAGGCGGGTCTTTACGAATTGGAGCGTTTGTCATTCCAATGGGTTTTTGGATGATTCCCTTAGCCTATTGATGATTACCTGGGTGCACAGCCCAAAATTTCAAACTGCTTTTCTTCGTGAGTTTCTTGAACAATGCTATATTTTTTGTTTGGTTTTTCCCTGACGCTTTCTGCCCGCCCGGTCTCCTTATAGCAGATTGTTTGGCAGCAGCAGCGTAATCCAGCCAAAACAAAATGCATGGCAAAATCTGATAGAACTTGAAGTGCCTTTGTTGCGATTTTTTATCTCATTTCTCGCGTGGGTTCCTTTCCTTGCTGTGCTGTGTCCTTTGTCGACTCTTTCAGCTCTACACGCGTACGAATTGTCATTCGCATTTGAACTCTTTGGTAGACTACATAATGCTTCTAGGTTTTTTCTTATCGAGTCCTTTCTGACTGGCCTTTAGGCCAGTTTCTTTAGCTGACTCTATTCCACGCCACTCTATTCCGCACCTAAAGTATGGAGCGAACAAATATTAGATTGTAAATAGAAACACAACTGTCCAATTAACCTCTTCTCTGTGGTGAATCGATGTCTTTACATATATATGAGAGATGTAGACTATAAATGAGTACATGTTTCAACAAAAAAAAAAAAAAAAGAGAAAAAAGGAAAAATACACGCTTCATTTGTCTTCCCCCATCCCTCTTGAGCATTGAAATATTCCAGCCCATTGCTGAACGCCCTTGAATAACAAAGCCGGAATAGCCGAACGAAAACAATACGAAAGTAGAACTTGTTTTCTGTACTTTGTTGCAGAAAATGCATTTTTGCAAAATGAGTAGCTGGTTGTGTGTTAGTTTGTTGCTTCTGCTATGGAAGCAAAAAAAAAATTTGTAATTGTAAAACCTGATGTGACTGTAATGGAAATGGGAGAAACCAGGAATTTTGACAAGATAGATACAATCTTTCAACAAGGTAAACTGATTTCAGTTCTATGCATTTTGTAAAATTTTTCACAAAACACTTTGAGTCTTATTCAATGTTGCATTTCCAATGATGTTCATTTATTAGAATTGATAAATATTTTATAAAAGTTATTCAAAAGTTGATTTTAATGGAAAAAATGTGGTTGGGCGTTATCAACGAGATTAAGCCACAACATTCACGGTATATAAGATGTGTGTGGACACATCTATAGTAGAGGCACTGAAGATGATGGGATATCAATCCTCCCTATACATCACAGTTTATGTAAGGGATCCGCTAGTCCAAGAGTCTGATAGCAATTGCAGCTACGAACGGTCTGATAAAATCTAAGTACGATGTTGACGATTAAGTCTCCGAAACAGTGGTTAGACTCAGTATGGGTACGCTATCAGCTGATGTCATGAAGGCTACGCCATCAGGACAGTTCTGGAGGAATTAGCATGTCGTTGAAGTGTCTCTTTTATTCTTTGGCGGCAGTAAAGCTACAAACAAAATTCATGTTATAAGTTGGCCGAACAAAAAAAACCTCATACCGTAGAAATCCATGGCCAGCAAAATTTTATGGGGAGGTCACTCAAATTAATTAGGTCGGGGTCACTTATTTATATTTAGCTCTTCTCTGAGTAAATACAGAATCTTTTAATTTGCTGTGCTTTGATATAAGAAAAAGCACAATGCTGAATAAAATTGATTATATAATACTTTGTTGAGTTACGCCAGTTTTAAAATGGCTCAATGATGAGGCTAATGGTTATAATAGCGTAACAATATTGGCAATATTGTATACCTCGTAAACAGTATTCGCCATATGTAATATGGCAGGTAATATTTTTCTGCAGTCAATTTTTTTAAAACGTTTTTTAAAATTGGAAATCTGTTTTGAAGCCCGTGCAATATTACGCAATATTAATGCTTTCAACTTCGTCAAAGGGTTCTTCTCTTACTCTCTCATATGGCAAGCCAAATGTATGGCAAGCCAAATGTACCGACCAAAACGAATAATGATTCGCGCGCGACTGTAATGATATTTTCGACTCAATGAATGATTTTTGACTTGATCATATGATTGTCACTGAGGAGGGGGTGTCTGCTGTCTGCAGCGCACAGATAGGAACACCGCTAGCTCTACGCCACAACGGCGCCGCTGGTGGGGGGAAGCCTGCAACTTGCTGAGTATTGTCGGACTTGTATTTTCAAACATTACTTGAAGCCCAAAAAAATTTTGATAATAAGTAATATGACTAATTAACATGTGTTTTTATTTCAAAAATTTTTGCCATTTTTTCCGTATATTCTTGTCCGTATCTAAGTCAAAAACTTTGGACCCTTCGTTTCGTTATTAGTTGTAACTTTTAAACGTTTAAATTATAATATTTAGATTCCCTGTAATACCAGGAATGGTTTTATGTAACTCAAAACTGTACAATAAGATTGTTTAAAATTTAACCCGAAGTATGTTTGAAACAACAGAAGGTACTGGCGCGACACCTAAGACCAGAGGGTATTGGGATTGGGCTATTGACCCTCTCCCTTGTTCCAACCCTGGTTATACGCCACACAGTATCCCCTATAGATACAAAAAAAAAATGAATACCAGAAAGAAGTGGCGCTATGTTTAATACAATCCTTGTATGAAAACACATGATAATTAATTAAATAATACATGTTAGTACTAGAACTAAAATTAATACATATTTAAATATCCCATTCCACATAGAGTCGAGTCGGCATCTACTGTAAGCGCAATGGGTTGTTTCATAAGCATTTACTCTAAGCATTTTTTTGTTGTTGTTGTGGTAACCAAGTAGTTTTTTGAAAATACAAGTCCGACAATACTCAGCGAGTTGCAGGCTTCCCCCCACCAGCGGCGCCGTTGTGGCGTAGAGCTAGCGGTGTTCCTATCTGTGCGCTGCAGACACCCCCTCCTCAGCGACAATCATACGATTAAGTCAAAATCATTCATCAAGTTGAAAATATCATTACAGTCGCGCGCGAATCATTATTCGTTTTGGTCGGTACATGTGGCTTGCCATACTCTCAGACATGGGTTGGATCTTGGATGCTATGCTACTTACTGTCTGTATAGCAGACGAAGTATGACGGGCTTCAGCAACCTAAAAACTAAAATTGTCGTTTTGGGGTTTGGCCAAAGGCGGTCTAGTGAAATAAAATAAAGTTAGATAGACAGCGCCACCAAGCGTACCAAAAAAGAGTTTTTTCCCCGAGAACCTTGTACTTGTAGTGTAGAACGGTTTCTACTGTTTCTACTGTTTCTACCTTATCATTCGCATAATGCTTCGTGAGAATCAGAAAGGTGTTCACGTATCACGTGACCCACATCCACGTCAGAATTAAAACCTTAATTTTTTGAATTACATGGCGTTATAAATATTGTGCACTTATAGTGAAATAGGTGCGAAGAAAAAAGATAAATGAGTTTCTATGACTAACTATCCAACTTTTCGACGCTTTTCGAATTCACGTACAAATAACTGTTGAAATCCGGGCATCACATTTCCGATTCCGTAAGGAGTCTACATAGCGTTTCCGTTTTCGTCCTCCTTTTCCATCTTACAAATTAACAGAGTTTACAGTTTAGACTTTAAAATGCAGAGAATTGCTCAAATGGCGCCTAGTATGTGTGGCGAAACCCAGAATAAGAAGGAAGTTCTTCCAGTGGCCGAACCCGGCAAGAAAACCACACCATTCCACCAGACTACACCATGCGGAAATAAGAACCCAGATGCTGTAGCTGATATTACTTTAAAAGTGCCTCCCGGAACAGAAAAAAGAAAATGGTGGGAAATTTTTTCATCCAAACCCAAGAAAACGAAGGCTGTTTCTGGCGATACCAAAAAGCAGCGAGATGGACACAAGAAAAAAAATTGGTGGAAGCCCTTCAAGTTCATTAAAAACCAGATTACATCTCGTAACGATGAAAATGTAGAAGAGAACAATGACTTAGACCAGCGAGAACCGGAAGTGATTACGGACCCAGTAACCGCTAGTCCAAAAATTGTTGAACCCATCAAACTTTCCTTAAAGCCTACGGAGATTGCAAACAACGATACGTCGTTGAAGCTTGAAAACATCGATGGAAATCAGTGTGATAGAAAAGACATAGTTGATGTAACTTTGGATCAATCGACGAGTGAATGCGAAAAGGAAGCCGAAATATGTGAAGAAAAGTTTCGAGATCCACCAGCCAATCCCTACTGCCCATACGAAATACCATTGAAGATCAATGGATTACCGGTGAACATGTGCGTTGATTCTGGCACCCATCATTCATTTATTAGCAAGCGTAGTTGGAAGATGATGGGGAAACCAAAATTAGCGCCTGTCAAATTTTGCATGATGGGTGGTTTAAAAGGCAGTGCTATAAGGCACAAGGGGCAATTTATTGCTGAAGTACAATACGGCCATAGGAAATTTAGACTACCGCTGCTGGTGACAAGCGATTCAAATTCGTTTTTAAAATCTCTTAACTTAAATATCCTAGGACGAACATGGCTGTGTTGTATTAACTTGGACTGGAATAAATATTTCAATCCGGAAAGTGTTTATCTCCGAGAAGAAACTAAAGATCACAGGATACTGACCCAGGAATTGGAATCGTCTTGTAATAGCAAACCAGATGTTATCAACGTAAGTATGAATAGTATACCGATGCAAACGATGATGATGAATCTAGTCAGGGTAGATTTCCAAGAAGAAACTGAAAGTATGAGGAAGTTAGCCTTGGAATTAAAAACGAGTTGTAACAGTCGATTATTTACCATCAAAGTAAATATAGAAGGCGTGAGCATAGAAATGGTGGTAGATAGTGGGACCGATGTAAGTATTATCAGCCGAGATGTTTGGAAACTTTTAGGAAAACCAAAGCTAGAACCAACGAAATTCGGTCTCACAGCTCCCAATGGACGAAGTGCTACAATAAAAGAAAAATGCTTTGTTGACGTGGAATATTCCGGACAAAAATGCGCTCTGCCACTGTTTGTACTTCCTCGCAGGAAGTGCACCGATTCCCTCGCACTAATTGGGTGCAATTGGTTTCATTTATTACGAATCGATTTTAATTCATTGTTTGAAACGATTCGATATTGTAAAAAAAAAGCAAAGAAACCAAAAGGGTCCCACAAATTTATAGATGACAGGTGTGGAATTTGTAAATGTGTTTGGGCAAATGGTTAAGCCTAAACGTTAGGATGCAAAAAAACGTGAATAAGTAGATCAGGAAAGAATAATCATGAACCTTATGGCAACAGAGAATATTTATATCATAAATTATCCAGTTGATTCAGAACGAATTTCAACAATGGTTCAAATATTCAAGAAAACTTGCCATAAGGTTCGTGTCTTTCCTGATCTAGTTTTATTCACGATTTTTTGCTTCCTGATTACGTTTATAGGCTTTACCGGCGGTACTGAATCCCAAACATATTTACAAATTTTATACCTGTCTTCTATAAATTTGTGGGACCCTTTTGGTTTCTTTGTTGTTTTTTTTACAATATCAAATCGTTTCAAATAACGAATTAAAATCAATTCGTAATAAGTGAAACCAATCGCCCCCGAGTAGTGATGCGATAGAATCGGTAGCTATACTTCCTATACGAGAAAGTACAAGCAGTGGCAGAACGCATTTTTTGTCCGGAATATTCCACGTCGACAAAGCATTTTTCTTTTATCGTAGCACTTCGTCCATTGGGAGCTGTGAGACCAAATTTCGTTGGTTCTGGCTTTGGTTTCCCTAAAAGTTTCCAAATTAACATCCCGGCCGATAACGCTTACATCGGTCCCACTATCACTTCTATATGCTCAAGCCTTCCATATTTACTTTGATGGTAAAAAACTGATTGTTACAACTCGTTTTTAATTCCAAGGCTAACTTCCTCATACTTTCAGTTTCTTCTTGAAAATCTACCCTGCCTGGATTCATCATCATCGTTTGGATTGGTACACTATTCATACTTACCGTTGATACCATATGGTTGATTATTACAAGACGATTCTGCTGTAATCTTTAGTTTCTTCTCGGAGATAAACACTTTCCGGATTCAAATATTTATTCCAGTCCAAATACAACATAGCCATCTTCATCCTAGGTGATTAAAGTTAAGATTTTTTAAAGACGAATTAGAGTCGCTTGTTACCAGTAGCGGTAGTTAATTTTCCTATGGCCGTATTGTACTTCAGCAATAAATTTTCCCTTGTACCTTATGGCACTGCCTTTTAAATACCCATCATGCAAAATTTGACAGGCGCTAATTTTGGTTTCCCCATCATCTTCATACTATTACGCTTGCTAATCAATCGAATTTTTCATCTACGCCAGGAAACGCTTAAAAGCGAAGGATATGTGCCGTTCGTGTTTCCGTAATTTTCTCACAACCAAACAAAACCGCTATCACCTAAATACCATGAGCAACTGATGGTATAATAAATAATAGGACACGCACATGAATCCCTCCTTTTTATTTCAAAATTTTTAAAGCAAAAACGCGAATTTTTTTTTTTGTATTTTTATTTGTCTGTACTCCTTTTGACATACAGTATTTTGCTTCCAATCAATTTGCAGCCAATAGATTTATGCCATCATACCAATAAAAATAAATGAATAGTTTCTCGACGTGATTGCCCCTATTACAACTCTGTTTTTCGCCTCAGACTGCAAGTCTACCCTGCCCCGCCCCGGTTGATGAAGTGGTCACCCGATTATGCCCCGATTGGTTTTTTTCGGAGCTGGACGGGGACCCCGATTAGGGCCAATCGGGGCCGATACCTACATGCAATTAATTATGAAATAGCTGTTCATTGCTATTGTCTCCCTTTTTTGAAGATAAAATTGATGTTGTTATATTGTGCAGGGCATCCTAATAGTTGTTTTTCTATAGCTAAAGAAAACGTGAACAAGGTTCATTTTTTACTTTTCCGGTTTTGCTTTACAAGGACGAGTCAAAGATTACATTTTTTCCTGTCAAAATCACACAGCCTTATCAAAGCAGTTTTTTAGCTGGATTTCTAATTTCTTCTTGACTTGCCCAAAACAATACAGGTAAGGGTGCTGGAAAACAGTTTAGTTGGTAAAGGCACGTATGTTTACATATGTAGGCGAAAAATCTTAAACGTATGGCTATACACGATCACCAATATCGTATATTAATGAACGACCGTACGTTCTGTAATCTTTCCCCTCCCTCGTGGCCGCTTGCTTCAACCAGATCTGATTTCGTTTCGCCGAAAGGTTCAAACGTTCTGGCTTCTATTCTGAGACCACTACTACGTGCAGTAGTTAAAGTGGGTCAAGTTCACACTGGGTGGATCCGGGCATCGGGTCATCCAGCATCCAAAATTTCAAACTGCTTTCCTTCGTGAGTTTCTTGAACAGTGCTATATTGTTTGTTTGTTTGTTTTTCCTGACGCCTTTTTCCCCGCTCCAGAGCAGATTTTTCGGCAGCAGCAGCGTAATCTAGCTAAAACAAAATGTATGGCAAAATCTGATAGAACTTGAAATGCCTTTTTTGCGATTTTTTATCTCATGTCTCGTGTGGGTTCCTTTCATTGCTGTACTGTGTCGTTTTTCAACTCTTTCAGCTCTACACGCGTACGAATTGTTCGCGTATCTTCTCCGATGTATCGCCCGTCGCCTGTCTTGTGCCCTCAGCAAACTCATGGGCCTGTCCTTTGGCCTGTTGTCCAGCTTGACGACCGGCCTGTGCAGCGTCACCAGCACCTAAAGTATGGAGCGAAGAAATATTAGATTGTAAATAGAAACACAACTGAATTCCAATTAGATAAAGACGCATGTCGTACTTTGCTGTATTTTCTCGCCAGAAAAAGACACGTTTTCGCTAGCAGTGTCCATTATATTCCAGCAGATCTCTTGAGCGCTTCGCTATTCTGCAATGGAGGAAGTGAATCGAAGACAATTATATAATAATACTGAGGATCATCCGAAAAGGTACTTACTTTTACAGACATACAAATTGTGTTCGTTCCATAAACACGGATCGAAGTTGAGTTATGGCAACCTATCCATAGTCGTCCATAGCCGACCTTTTTTAGAGTTTTCCTATGCTTGAATGCAGACGTCACCAAGCAAAAGGGTTTTTCAGAATGATTGGAATAATAGAGCAACATTAGCCATACATTTTTACGCTTTTACTAGTCCCGTCCGGCCCGTCACCGCAGAGGAAAGCGCCCGAAAAATTCAAAATCCATTGTACATACACAAATGGTTAAAGCTATCGTTACGGCCGAACAACCCGATGAATCATTGTTAGCAAGAGGAACGTGCGGAGAGGTTTACCAGCATTCTGTATTGTGTTTGCGTAAATAAGAGACTAGAGATAACGAAGACGTTTTCAATTTCATGTTCATTTAGTAAACCACGCTTATCCTTGCCGTTGTGTGATCAATTAATCAGATGACCATACAGACTGAGGTATAGACGTCAAGGTTTTATGGTATTTTTAGTGCGAAACGAAGAAGGAAAAGGTCTGACTTCTCATGCGATAAAGAATTTCTGTGTTTCCAGAAATTGTGGAAAAATTCGCAAAAACCAAGGGATACATTAGGTTTCCAGATAAAGAACAGAGCTCGATTCCATTTTCCCTGCTGTATGTTTCCTAGACGTTTTCCTTATTTGACAATGTCAGCTGCATCGGAAATGGTATACTTCATCTTGTCCAGCATCCCTTTGCCGTTCTCTTGCGGGTGTGTTGATCTGTCAAAAGCTGTTTGCTTGATTCCTTGACCGAATTTTTGGGCCTCTCCTTTTACTTGCTGGCCAGCATCACGGCCGGCATGAGTGAGCAGCTTCATTGTCCTCTATTATGAAACAAAACGTTTTAGTTGTAGTAGTATAGCAACAGTCAGACCCATCAATCAGTCACAATGGAGAAATAGATCGTACTTTGCTGTAACTTCTGGACAGCAGAAGGCGGGTCTTTACGAATGGGAGCGTTTGTCATTTCAATGGGTTTTTGGATGATTCCCTTAAATTCTACAGGAAGAACTGAATACCACGACTTGACCGGGACTTGACACTAATTTGAAAAAAAATATGAATTAACTTTTTGTCAGTTGTTATTTAAGATAGTACTAATACTACGCGTAAATGATGAAATTTTGACGACAACGAATCAGCGCTAGCCCTCGTTTTTTTCAGGATTGCAACGCATTGGAAACTAAGGTCACCATCCGCAGGCATTAAGAGACTTTTCAAGTATCGTACGTCGGTTGGAAACAACAGCGTTTCTCATTTAACCCGGAGGAAGCCAGATCAATCACGAGATTATCACCACTGCTCCAAGAGAGGGAGATACACGCAAGTCTTTTATACTTGATGTTAACTACCATGGTGGTCTTGGAAACCATTAGCTGCGTTAGCGGAGCTCACCTAATACTGTCTACTGGGTATTTGTGAAAATTACATAACGTTTATTTGACTTGCAGTTGAATCAGAGTGATAACAGGTAATTGACTCACATAGGAATCGTACCATGTACTTTCAATGTAACACGCCGATGCTCATCCATTCAGCCATGATTTACATGTGATGGGTAATTCTACATCTTTTCATTTAACTATAAAACATGTTAAAGTAACTGCATGCCATGATAAATACAAACCAACTGCTAGTTTCTGGCGTTTTAGGGTCTCATTTCTTTGAACCAAATATGAACTGATCAACGGCAATTTATCCCACCAAACATTCTTTATTTCATAAAACTGTTTACATGAAAAAAAAAAATACAGCCCAACGCTAACGAATTCAATTTTCAAAAATTTTAGAAAACAGTTCAGTATTCACTTTCGTTCTCGTCGTCAACGCCAACTCTTACTTCAGTCCGGTAGAGCTGCAATATTTTTCTGTTTTCCCGAAAAAAATAGGCATTACTTCATCGAAATCTTCACCAACTTTTAGGTACGTCTCTGAGAGGGATTGCACTGCTTTGGACGGCGTAAAAAAATTCCTCCGGAGAAAAAGTGGCCAACAACAGCAGAGTTTTTACATCAGCCTCCGCCTCGTGGGATTTGTCAGGTATACGCCCGTAAAAACGTTCATAGATAACGTCTAATTTATATGATAATCGGATTTTTTTCCCCTCCTGCCCATACATTTGTTCTAATTTTTTGAAGATGGGAAGAGAATCTGCACACAAAATGTCGATCGGAAGTGCCTGAATGCAAACACAATTTATGCTTGTTAAATAAATTGCTTATTCCGTATTTGTCATACCTGGTTTATTCGAGCAAATTCAGCCTTGAGAACAGGGAAATCAAATTTCTGTCCGTTATGGGCCACGACGCACACTGGTTTTTTCAGTCTGTTCAAAAACCTTAAGATGATGTCACAGACGTCATCATCAAACTTACTCTGATGCTCCAGATCACGGTTTTCCATTTGCGTTATCTTGGCAGCTTGAGGTTCAATTGGTTTCGAAGGATTGATGCACATATTTAAACGATTAGTGACCCGTGGAATTTTACCCTTTTGACTGTTTAAAAACTGCGATTTCTCGATACTAAAAAAACTCAACTCCGTGATCTGCGCATTCTTGAATCCCGTGGTTTCCAGATCGAAAAACACAAGACTGTTGATTTCAGTGAACGGAACTTGCGCAGGGAGAGACATTTTGTGTCTTGTGGAGAGCGAAAGCTTAAGTGCCACTTCAGGGTAATGATACTATGCTTTTTATCACACGAATAATCTAACCTTACTTTATCTCTTCCGTTTTTTTATCTAGTTATTACCGTCACGATGTCCAGTTGGACAATAACGGTTACATTAGTCATCTATGGAATGCCTTCATGATGAAACATAGGGCGCATGTATAAGCAAACAAATGATACCTTTCGCTCCGTCGTGTACTGGAGAAAATGTTTGCGCAACAAGCAAAACTGATACAAACAGTTCCCTATAGCCTAGCCAATCATGCATTTCACTGGTGCCCTCTATTAAAAAATAAGTTAGGTCTTACCTTACCTTTGCAGGTTTCTGCTAATCTTGGATAGGACTCTGGCTACCAAAAATGTTTAGGGAAAGCGGTGTTTTTTGTTTTGCAATCCAACAAAACTGGGAGCTGAAATCAAAGGGATCAATGGATCCCCACCAACGGAAACTTCGCTGTGAGTGTTAAGAAGAAAAAAAAACGTCAATTACTCCGTTTGATTTTAAATAACGCATCAACTGCGGTTTACAAGATTACGGAATGAATAGACTATGCCCTAATACGAATATTTCTCTAAATTTAATTCCTAGCGGGATCCCTTCAATACAGAAAACCTGGCGATTTTACTTTTTACGCTGATTCAGAATATGTGCGTGATTTTAAAATTAGAAAGCAATTTCTTTTATAATTCTACGATTACTGCTGACGGTTGCTTATCTTGCCATTATCTTGCTGATCACCTCAGCGCCAGATAGACTCTGACCTGCAAGCTGCAACTTTTATTAACTCATTACTCAACAAAAATTTAGTTAACAACTCGGTTTTAAATCAAATTTTTATTAATCAAATTATTTTACAGCAGTATTTAACGTGTCAGAAATAGCAATTATGTCATAAAGTAATTAGAATGAGTTTTGTTTATTTATTTATTTTTTCATTTTATTACTTTTATTACTTATTCTTTATTTTATTTGTTTGTTATTTGTGTGTGTGTGTGTTCTGTTAAGGCAGAACTTAAAATTACGGCTCAACGGTCATTAAAAATTGAATAACTACTTTTTCCAATTTAAAAGAAAGCGCCATCCAGTTTCCTAGTTCCCACTTCACAAGACCCATTGGGGCCTCCCAGTGCCACGGGATTAGATTGTTGGTTTAGATTTTCATCATTAGATCATTAGATAGTTGCGGGAGAAAACTAATACGTCACACCTTCTCCGCACCTTCTTTTAGGAGCAACACAAATCTCTGTCTATGACCCAACTAATTTCCTAGCAGGGATAAGCCATGTCTCCACGACATATTTAGTAACTTTTTCCCTTAGGCAAATCCCATTATTAATTCTCTGTATTACCCGAATGAAACAGACAATTTAAACCAACCATCACCATAGGATGAAAGATGAAAAATAAGGTAACCAGATTAGACAAACTGTCCACTGACGGCAAGCGTTTGGAGGGCAGCCACGGCGCTTTGAAAGCCAGCGTTGTAGTCGGTAGCAACTTCGTTGGTGACTATTTACAGAATTATGAAGATCAGGTTAGAATAATTGTCATCAGTTACTATATTTAATTATCTAGACCGTAGTTTTGACGATTGTCATCATAGTTATCGTTGCTGTCTGGTCCACCAACTAACGCTCCATAAAGGATTTGGGCATTCGGAGCTGGCGAATTGTATGTGTTCCAGTCGCATGTAGCGGGCTTGTTTGGACAAGAACTAACAAAAGAAAACATTTCAAAACAAAAAATGGTTTCGTAAAAAAAAAAAAAATATCAAATTATAATAGCTATGTTCTAGCATAACAAAACCGAACAAAACATACCTGGAACGGTGATGAGATCTAACTGGAGGATTAGTTCCAAATCCGCAAACGAAACTTCGACCCGTATCTCCGAGGGCATAATGAATCTGCTGTTGGGCTAATTTTCGATAAGCAAGTGAATTGATACCTAGATCAGCTGCCTGAAATGATCAAACCAAAAATTCAACCAAAGAAAAAAATTACAGATAAGACTTGTGCCATGTACGGTGACGTTATTAATTTTACCTGAAGGCAAATATAAGCAACATTCGATGCGTGGCGTAATGAACCCCATTGGCTGATAAATACAAGTCCTTTTGGAGTCTTTGGTTGATTGACTTTGGAGTCGCAGAATGACTTGATAGCGTTGATGTATGTTGGGTCATTTGTTACCTTTGCTAACATTACCTAAAAATGAAGACGACAACCCTAGACTTGGAAAGCCGTTTGATATACGACGAAAAGAACAGCAATACCTGAACACCTGCAGCTTTGCTGTCCCACGAAAATTCTCCAGCTCCCCCCAGTCCGTATTGGTCATAGTAAGCCTTAGCATCATTTAGATAGGCGACATCCTGGGTAGCCCTATACAGCCAGACGGCCGCCCAAGCAAGTTCGTCTCCATAACCGCTCGAACTGTGAACACAAAACACGAAAACATGTTCACCAATAAATAGAAAGTATAAATTATGCTGTATGGCGATTTCGTTTTAAAACCATCAAGCAGTTGCGTGAAAGGTGTTGATGGCTTTGTTTTACCGATAGAAATCGCCTGCTTGAGAAATCGATGAACTGTACAGTCCTTGATATTGTTTTGCAAAAGTGTAGAGATCCTTGGCGTGACTCAAACAACTAGCAGCGTATGTAGCGTTGACTTGCGCGAAAACCATAGAGGTTACGGCCAGCGCAGCAGCCGTCTCGCCTGCCAAGTCCGATCCTTGAATATAACATTTAATTAAATAATTCACGTGGAAGAGGCTGGCAGTTTTGTTTACTACTCACCAGGACTGGACGTGGAAATAGAAGAAGCCTGACAAGGTTAAATACGTTAAATGGAACATCACTCAATATTACCTTGGTTGCTTGGTAAAAATTCGTTAAATTGTCAAGAAAAGTATTACCGGCCTGGCCATTGTCATATCTTCAGGACGTCCCCAATAAGAATGATCGGCATAGCCATCGCCCACCTGACCGTATAGTTTATTGGGAGCAACATGGGCTTTAATGAAGTAATCACTGGCCCATTTTACCATGTTCCTGGCGTTTGTTAACTGACCTTTATAGTTCAGAAAGAAATGCTTAGTATAAGATAGTAAAGGATTCGTCTTTGGCTTATAAAAATTTAGCCTAGTTGTTCGTCCTCTAATTCAAGGCGAAAACTGTAGCTTACCGGCTGAAGAATAGCCAAGGGGGTAGTCTAATACTGACGATGCAATAACAGTGGTCATAAAAGCCATGGGAAAGCCGAACTTGACAAAATCACCGGCTATCGACAAAAAGAAAAGATTTCAAATTTAATTCTAGAAAAATGTAAGCAAAACATACCATCATAATAGCCGCCAGTGAGATCTTCGCCGTTTTGTCCGACATCACCGAGGGCAGAATCAGACCGATAAGGAATGGGATTGTCATTGGTAGGCAAACGACCGGAGCGTTGCACATAATAGAAAAGCAACGATTTCGTAATAACTTCTGCGTAGTTGTATTTTGTATTCAACGGTGTCACGGAAGAATTCGATGGGACTGTTGATGTAGCCGCGCCAGCGGGTGTTGTTACACTCACCTGAAGAGTACAGTCATTACTACCAACATTTTAATCTGTTTACGTAAGTGAAATAAATACGGGAGCTGCGGTTGAGCCAGCTGGAGGCTGCGTAGTCGTTACCACGGAAGCAGTAGTCGGTGCCGCACCTACCATTTTGCGAGGTAAAATTCACGGTATGGGCAAAAGACTCTAGTACCATAGGTATATAAAAGGACACGTACCAGCGGAACAGACGTTGATACCGTTAAAGACCACACTGACAATGGTGGGCGATGGATTAGCAGCTGGATAAGCGACATTGAAACCGACCGAGTTGAATATGGTTCCTGCGTTTTGGACTCCATTATAGTTCATATTAGTGAGCCTAAACTGAATGTTATTGGTAGAGCTCATCTGGGCGTTCCACACCTGAAAACGTCATATAAAACCAATGCTTAAAGGACACTGAGGACGAATAGAAGACGCTGATAAAAAAACGCAACCTGTAAGCCGGAAATGATGGCAGAAAAGGTTACATCAATGTTCCAGCTGGTTACAGAGATCGATACTGGGATGATTAGGGTAGCAGTCAAGCCACCTGGCCAAGCGCTTGAGACTGAAGCAACACTGGAACACGATCCTGGTGCACTTGTCGTGACGGGTGCCACCGTAGTTGGTGCCGCAGTTGATGGTGGGACAGTGTTTACGGTAGTAGGAGCAGCTAAACAGTAAACACACATTGAAAGAGGATGTTTTTGTTAGTTTCAAATTAAATATATAACGCGTTATACAAAACACTGTCTACACTATCACTGAAAAAATGAAAAAAAAAAATAGCATGTTGAAAAGTGATGAACGTGAATTTGTCTTACCTGACACTGTGACAGTGGTAGGTACGACAGTAGTTACTGGGGCAGCAGTCGTGGGTGCTGCCGTGTTCGGTGCTGTTACAGGTAGTATGCAGTTTGATTTTGTTGTTGATGGTTTTGGGTACGCGTCATTTAAAAGTACAGTTATATGTCAATAAACGAATTACGTAACGATTGTTATTAAACTATAAAGCATCTGAAATGTTCACTCGCTTAAGGTGAGTTCAAGAAACTATTTCTAATTAATGAACAGAAGCAGTCAATAGTGCTACGATTTTCTTTGTTTTCTCACCTGTGACCGAGCAAACGTTTACACCATTGAACAAAACGCTGGTGATTGCTGGGAATGCATTGCTGGAAGGATACCATACGTTGAAACCGGCTGTATTAAAATTGGTTCCTGCATTTTGAGCTCCATTGTAGCTCATGTTGTTCAAACGGAATGTTTTTTTATCGGCAGTGGTCGAAACAGCATTCCAGACCTACAATATGTAACAAAACTACGACCTTAAAATAATCACGAAATAATGCATGCAATTGTTATCTATCGTTTGCAACAACAAGAAAGATACAGTGAAAACTTCCAACAGTTAATTGAAATACTAGTTTTCAAACCAATGTACCATGGTATTTTTGTCTTAACTATATCAAATTTGCATATACCTCTAATGTCGAAATTGCCGCTGTGAATGTCACGTCGACTGACCAGCTGCTAACAGTGGTTGTAATTGGAATGATCAAAGTTGCTGTGTAACCGCCTGGCCAACTCTGTACATGAAATCAGTAAATTTGTTTTAAAATTTTTATGAAAACAGGGTTCCTTTACGACATGCTTTAATTGAGTTTTGTCGGAAGGTATGGAACGATGCCCTTTGTAATCTAACCCTTGCTTCCGCCCTTGTTTTTAAATCCCCACGTTGCTACGAGCTGTACCTTACATCGTGCAACGCACTCCGACATACACAGGTACAAGCATGTAGCTTGAAAGACTCGCGAAAGAAACTTGACAGTATGTCGTACACAACATAAAGAAAAAAAAATTTAAATTGCCTACCGTGGAAATGGAAACCGCATTGTCGCAAGGTCCTCCTGTAAATATCAAGCAAACGAAGAGTTAACAAGATGAACGAATCACATAAAAGTATGATGTGCATAATCTAACTATTTTCTACCCAATTTGTTTACATGGTGTGGAATTGGCACGTTTACCAATATTCCAGTACTACCATAGACAACGAAGTGAAAAAACGAAACTTCGTTGTCTATGGTACTACCAAAATGTATATTTAATTCAAATGAATTTTGGGGATTTTTGACTCTTTTCTTTGATCCGTGGTTTAGAGCTTATACGATTGGGTTTTACATCTTTTGTAGGGACAACAGCGTTCCCGGGTATGCTAGCAATATGGTACATAGTTACGTCTTACACATAAGACATGGTAAATACAGTTCATGTCACTGGCTATTCCAGTTACTTAATAGTTACTGTAGCTTGAAAAATACTTTTAAATTTTTTTACCAAACACCTGATGAGATGACAAGATGGTGATCAAGCCTAAAATGAATAGTTTCATCTCTGAGCGAAATAAACAACAAACTATCTTGCTGGTCACGGAATTAACACAGCTAAGGGCTTACCCAGAGTCCCTTTTATATACAGGTAATGCATATACACATTTTCCAACTGTGATTATGCGATTGAACAAATTTCTAACTAAGGCTCCCATTGGTTTACACTGGGATCGCAACTGTCGTTGCACATGTGTTTATGAGTCACAGGGAGAGGGAGAAGATCCGGTTAGGTTGTTTCTCAGCGTAAGGCAACCGTATATAGCCGGTTGCATATCGATAGTGGCCTGACAAATTCAGTATTGCATCAAATGTGAGGTTATTCACTCCACTCGCCCAAAAGCTGCGCTTCAGGTGTCCAGCCCCTTTATTGCACATGGACTGTCTGCACGGTCTATTGAGCTAATCCAATGACAAGCACTCAGCAAATTATTCCAACCTGTGGATTGACGCACGTACGGTTTCCAAATCTCTATCACCTGTTTGTCACTATCTAATATTTTAATGTCCAAACGTATGCCTTCTGAATTTCTGATGCCGTCTAATGCTATAAAGATGCATAATAATTTATTAGACTTTGATATTACTGGAATTAGCAATTATGTACAACAATTTCATTTAGATTTTGCTCCAGACAAATTTCTAGCCTTAGCTAACACATATGCTCATATCTAAAAATCTATGATTTCTTAAACTTCATGTCAGTGGCAAACCATGCCATTCACATCCTCCCTCAAACTAAGTCATACCCTACACAGTATAAATAGAATAAATAGAAATGCAAGCATTGGAAATAACTAAGCTTTGCAATAATGTAATTTGAACAGCAGATTCAGTACAATAGCCATGACATTTTTTAGTAACCATCCATCCTATTCCACCAATTTAAAGGTTTTGAAAACAGGATTTCATATTAAAGCGGCTATGCACTTAAAGCTTCTTCCAATTACAATTCGTTGCTGGAATGATCCATGATCAAATGCATTTTGAGAAACTCTTCAACCGAGTCAGTGTTCCATTTATCAATTGCTAATTCTTCTTGAACAGCACCATCAGCATCTAGTAGTTTGATAATTGGATCTGCTCCACGAACATATTTGATAGTTAAATTAGGGAACCCACGAGCCTTGTCACCTTTTATGAATGCTAAAAAGTAAAACACCAAGGTTAGTAGCATGCTTGCTAAACCCATAAATAAGAAAGAATACCCTGGACTTGTGGGTATGAGCCCAATTTTCACCCACAAACTTCCAAAATGGCTTTTGGGTAAAGTGTGGAAGAATCATTTCTGCCTTCTTGTAAACAACATTCACGGCACTGGCTTCTACAATTTTAAAAAGCTGGTTAAATGAGGAAAATTCAATCAATTGTAAGAAAATCATTTGGCTTACACTAGGACTTCCAAATCATGTTCAGCAAGATAAAAACATGAAGAACACAGCAAATTTGCTTTGTTGAATCCAAGTGATCTACATTCACTGGCAGAATATTCACATGACACAATAACGATCTACAGGATATAAATAAACATGATACACGAAAGGTATTAAAAAATAGCATCAAAAATAAGTATATTACCAATGCCGACAGGACTGTCAACGCAAGAGCCACAGGTTCCGCCATGATCGGAATCTTGGCCAACCGATTGTTTGTTACTAAAGTCTCATATCTGCCACATGGCCCTCTGGCCTAAGTCCATGACTTAACGCAACGGTGGAAACTTTGTGGCTAACAGCCAGAGCATCTAGCGGTCATATTTTACAAGTTCATGTTCCTAATTCTGGTAACTATCGTTAAAGTAGGAATTATACTGTAACATAAATGTACAGTACTTCATGGCTGAAGCAATATTAATATTCAATATTGTAAAATGAAGAATTATTAACTTTCATGAGTTCTTAATACTGTTACGATGACGATGAGCATGCAACTACTCTTAAGATTCCAGTTTGGACATTTGCTACAGACTTTTGTCAACTGCGTTACAAAACCGTACAAGTTTACAGCAACAAAAACACACTTACTTGGGACCAAGGGCAAAACTGTTTTCCTGTATGCGCTGTATTGACGAAATTTTGCCTCAATAAGGAAGGACGGTTAGGATAGCCTTCTAAGAAGATACGTATGTAAATTGTTTCTTAAGGTTTATTTGATGCCAATTCAAGTATCGATAGTATCTTACGCTATCAGTCTATCAGTGATGAAATGTTGCTCTTCCGGAAAAAAAAAAAAACATACAATTTTAAAGTGACAGCAGAGGAGTTCGAAAATACGCTTTGCAGAAAAAGTAGAATGTTGTTCCTTACCAAGCAGTGGGGGAAATGCGTTACCAAATTAAGAGACTTATTCGATAGAGATTTCAAGTTCTTCTTTTAAAAGGTGTTTTAGCCACTCGTCACCGAGCAAAGAAATCAGACTTTCGGCGCTCATAAGTATTTCATCACTGTGTGGAGTTGAGGGTGTTTCTGAAGCATCGCGTTTGACAGAACCTCCGGTAAGTACATTTTGTTCTTTCGTTAAACTTGATAACAGTATTGACTCGTAGTTTTCTTCTGCTAAACTACTCCTAGTACTAGAAACCGACGGTGCTGGAGTGAAAGACATTTCAGCCAACTGTTTCCATAACTGTTGTTCACGCACTTGAACTCGATTGACCAAGTCTATGACTGTTTTGTGAATTTTTATTTTATTTTTATTTTTGACGGTGGCTGTAGATGACGGTGGACGTATATTGGCTTCGTTTAAAATATGTGACTTTAAATCGGTGTTGTTGATGATAACTTTTCTACTCGGCTGAGTCCTGTAATTCTTTCCGAGCCATTTGAGATCCTCTTCATTCAATCCTTCATCATTTTCCAAATCTTGACTTTGAAGGTTAGAAGTTATACCAGAACTGCTATTTGCAGAATCATAAGGGTCATGTTCCATATGCTTCTTTTTTTCAGAAAATGAGAGTTCTCTGTAGCAAGATGGGTGACTTTTTGGTTTATGTGTGGTTGATTTGGCTTTCAGTTTGTTTTCTTCTTGATCTTGAGAAGAATTTGCCAGGATAGACATCACATCTTTAACATATTTTTTTTTTGAACATATAGTGGTTCCTAAAGGATCATTTACATGTATTGGTTTTTTCAGCAAATGATGGAGATCATATTTAGCTTCATTTATGGCTTTCTGGAGCCTGCTTGGAGTAATAAACTGTAGAACAATTAGATGTATAATATTGCAAATTAAATAGATATAAATAACAAATTAACAAATTTTGTTTCTTTACCTTCCATGAGTTTGAATTGCTTACAGGAGAATTAGACAAAGACAACACTTCACACTGTATTGCTTTGGTTTTGGTTGTAGATGAGGACACCTTTTTAGAATTCTGCATTTCTAGCACAAGGAGAGACTCTCAGCAGGGAAATTTATTTGAGATGTGTTCTTTCAATGAATGCATTACAGCTAGAGTGCTTTAAGCTTTAACACCCAAGATCCAACAATCAGATGAATTCAGCAAACAAAACTGGCAGATCATGTTTCCTAAACATCACAAAAAACTATTTTACTTGTCCGTCCATCATTTTTGGTCTTTTTTTTCTTAAAAATTGTTAAGTATTGTAAGTATTGTATTGTGAAGTAAAGTATTGTAAGTAAAGGGTATTTTCTCCTTAAATATTATGAGCGGCAGGATTTGTTATTATATTTACTTTGTTTGTCTGAATTGTTTAGATTGTAAGTGAAGTTCTTACTGAGTAGGCCTACTTATATTTGTATAGTTTTGATTATCAATTTGAGCTAAGGCAATATTACCTGATGCCTCCGAAGCAGGGTGTGTGATTAGTTGACGGAGACAGACGTTTTATGGTTTGTCCAAAAAATTTGTGAACAAACTGGTTGTTATAAACAAAACAAACTTCAATCAAACAAACGCTATCTCGGCCCGCGCCATGGCGGCTGATGTGGTGCTTTTGCGCGCCAAATTATGCTAAATACTGGCTCGCCAGCTAAATGTTGGTTTGGATTTGGGGTTTTTTTTTTGGGGGGGGGGGGGGGGGCGGGAGGCAGCGGGCAGGGCAAACGGGCATAACTAAAACTCGGGGGTCGGGGCTCGGGGGGTCGGGGAACTAAAACTCGGGGAATGGACTCGGGGGTCGTCATTTTCCCCGAGCTTTAGTGTGTCAAACGGGGCGACGGGTAAACAAAAAATGACTAAAACTCGGGGAATGCACTCGGGGTTTTCGTCTGCTATGTTTTGTTTTTTTTACTATATACTCGGGGAACGGGGTAAACAAAGGGAACTTAAACTCGGGGAATGTACTCGGGGAATGATATTTTTTACTGCTACAGTAGTTGCTACGTTTTTTTATTATTATTTATTTTGCGGGAAAAACGTTTTTTAAAAAACGTAGCAACTACTGTAGCAGTAAAAAATATCATTCCCCGAGTACATTCCCCGAGTTTAAGTTCCCTTTGTTTACCCCGTTCCCCGAGTATATAGTAAAAAAAACAAAACATAGCAGACGAAAACCCCGAGTGCATTCCCCGAGTTTTAGTCATTTTTTGTTTACCCGTCGCCCCGTTTGAACACACTAAAGCTCGGGGAAAATGACGACCCCCGAGTCCATTCCCCGACCCCCGAGCCCCGACCCCCGAGTTAGTTACGCCCCAGGGCAAACAACGGTTTTCCAACGACATCTGTTGGCCGACAATCCATAGTACCAGAGCAGTTGTATTGTTTTGGAAAAGAATCTTATCAAAATCAGGTGAATTTTACCTGTTTCAAAGAGAGTTTCCCCTACGAAACATATATAATGAAACAAAAATAAATCCATTGCTATAATACTAAGTTTTTTACGGATTTCAGTCAAGACGACTCTTTTTAAAACTTAGTCACACAAGTTATAATGTTCAACTGATTATGTTAAGGGTTTGGAAAAATATTTGCAAAGGTGAGAAATACAAAATTGTATTGATACGCAAAAGCTTTAGTAATAACAACTTTTTATAAGCAGAGTTCAGACAGTTATGTGTTGGAGGTTCTGCAAATGCTGAGACAGTACACAAAAGCAATGGCTCTATCAGTCTGTCGTCAAATCAAGATGTCAACAGTTCTTGCATTAAACTTTACCAACAAACTATGGATAGCACTTTTCCATTTGAGCATGGAAACTCCACTGAACAGCAGCATAGTTCTGCAGAATCCAATTCTTATTACCAAGTTAATCATAAATGGAATTTATCCAAATCAATATTTTTTGAAATATGTGGCTTGGTAAGAACAAAAAATTTAAAACAGGGTAATTTGTATAAAAAAGTCTTAATTATAATAACACTTGCATTCTAGAGTTCAGCTGTTGCTTTGGGCTGGAATCTCAGCCAACTGAGGCAGAAACAAAGCCATTTTTCATCTAGCTTGGCAAAAGTCCTTACAGATATAGCCTTACCCCAGTTTCTTAGTGGAATCAGGCTAACTATAAATGATGTATCCTCCTGCTCCAGTAGGGCATTTTCTAATGTGCTTTGTAAAAGTGCCACAGTCCAAGATTCAAGCACCTATGTAAATGCCACAACTGCTCTTGCATTATCTCTTACAGAAGAAATCAATCAGGTACAGTAGTGTAAATGTCTTTTCCTTACTTGCAAAAAATCATCATTAGAAGCTTTTATTATCCTGATTATAGACCCTGGAGGAAATGGTTAAAAGTCTAGAAACTAGCAGTTCTGTAGGCTTAGCAGACTGGCAAAATTCTGTGGGAGTTCAGCTTATCAATTCAGCCCAGAAGAAAGAAATCTCTGAATATGACTACCTCATTGATCATCGTCTCGAAAATGATCGTTTTTCTGCTTACCAAAGAGAAGCACTCAATTGCTTTAAAGAATCGAGAAAACTTGGAAGCATCAAAGGCGCTTATAATTTGGGACTCTGCTATGAACAAGGCATAGGCACAATCATGGATAAAGATAAAGTATGGCAAAAGAAGCATTTGATGTATCATGATATTATAACTTTTCTATTTTCCTTTGTGTTTCTTAGGCTGTCGCCCATTATGAGGAAGCTGCTAGAAAAAATCATCCTGCTGCGCAATATAACTTAGGGTTATTGCTGTATCGACGTTATTTAACCGATGAAAGTTCAAACGAAAATGATATCACCAGAGCGTATGACCTTCTACGTCAAGCTTCTCAACAAGGCCTAGAAGAAGCCTCTGCTGCTCTTATTGCCATTGCCAGTGAACAAGAAAAACAAAATGCAGCAAGTTATACTACCACAACAAGAACTACCGATGGAAGGAATACGTTGTGCAACGGAATGGCATCGTTTCGCAAGGCTTCGAGCGAGCCCCACAGTTTTACGTCTTGTCATAGACAGTTAAACAACTCAGTTGACACAACTGAATTTGAATTTAGAAGGGACTCGATTTCTTTCTACCTTGGAGATTAGTTTTAGATTACCCCCTAGTCGATCGCATTGGCTTTGCTTTGCTTTGCTCAGTACTTAAGTTTCTTATCGACTATATTCCGGATATCACGTGGGATTATAACGTAAGTACGT
This sequence comes from Daphnia sinensis, assembly GCA_013167095.2. Taxonomy (NCBI): domain Eukaryota; kingdom Metazoa; phylum Arthropoda; class Branchiopoda; order Diplostraca; family Daphniidae; genus Daphnia; species Daphnia sinensis. The sequence goes on from CM023194.1 coordinate 5,731,367, forward strand.
TGGTGAGAATGTACGAAATCAGTCCAACTTCTTTAAGTAGTTTTTGTATGTATTGTAATTATTTTGAAAAGATTGATAAAAGTGCGCTTAGTCAACAATGGGATTAATGACTAGAATAAAATGTACTTGGAAAATGAAATCGTTGACTCCTATTTCCGGAAATACAAATGGTGAATTGATGATCACTCGCACGCCAGTTTACCGTCGAAGCTGCTCAGTGCAACAGCAAAGGCTTGAACGGCGCACATAGGATAGCGAAAATCCATCGTGAACACGTCTTCTGCAACGCGCCCAAATTGCATGATGATGTAATCGGCTGTAAATATCATACGACGATTAATTTTAGCTTCGATGAGTTGAATATGAATCTGTTATTAAATACCATCATCGTCGTGAACCAACTGAAAATTCTTCACTGACGCCTGAGTGACTCGTCCATGAAAGTTGAGCACATAGGACTGAGTATCATCGTTCCAAACAGGGGTTTTATTGTGAAGCTGCAGAAGATCGTCGCTCATCTTCCGTTTCCATCGGTCTGTCACAGAATAAACCAATTAAAGGCATTAAAAACAAGAACAAACTATGGCATTTTGGCCTAGTTGCATTTTCCACTTCAATAAATAACTAAAGTATTCGATAAAGAACTGGCTGTGAAATTACCAATTATGCCTTCATGCTCCACCGACGGGCAAACATCAACACGCTGTTGCTCGATAGACATGGCTGGAATAATAATGGTCATTTTTCTTGGACCCTTAAATCCAAGTACATTGGTGTCCTAACAAAAAGAATTCTAATAAAAATGGAAAAGTATGATTTCAACTATGGTAAATGTCCCTTACATAGATAATTGCGGCAAGTTCTTGCCGACTGCTTAATTTGTGGCCATCATCGTAAAGGGTGAAATGGGTGCCGAAAACATTAGAACGCAGCTTCGCCACGAAAGCTTCACCTCCGCGAGAAAGATCCGTAGGATCCGTTGAAATAATGTAATTGCTCGTTGCACTTTTTTTCCGTTTTCGCCCAGCAAGAAGAAAGATCTTTTTGCCATCTTCTCGCTCAAGGTGTAGGAAATAAGTTGGATACAGGCCGCGATCCATCCCCTTCCTATCACGCGTAATGCGGCATTTCATCTGAGATTCTTTTGGTGCAGCCTGAAAAACAAATTGGTCCAAGTTTTCCTGTATATCGTTAAGCTGCGAAGATCCAGTTATTATGGCGGAACCCTGTCGGTAATTCAGACGATCCTATTACAAAAAAAAAGTGTTCGGAATTAGAAGTCAGACACACAGCAAATAGAATATAAAATACACACATGGGATGGAGAATTATTGCTTTCTATGGGTGTAGAAAGCGGGCGTGGTCTTTTTTTTTCTTTATGCACCTCTTTACGAAGGTAGGGTCTCGATTCTTGGTCCTCTTCCGTTTCAGTTTCCGGCTCTGAAATGTCTGCTGAAACAGGCGATAAACTGAAACTTCGAAATTGGCTAGCTAACTTGTTGGAATCGATAGGTGGTACTGAAACTGTAAGTTCATCATCATAGTCCGATGACTGACCAACAACTGGTAGCACTTGGACAGCTGTTGGCAAGCTTGAGTTGTGGTCATCCCCTGAAAACCAAATGAGAACATTAGTATACATTTTTTTGTTCAAACTCCGTGTTGTATAATCAAGTACCTGTACCAGATTTCCCAGATAATGCAGATCTACTGGACAGAGGTCGCAGTTGTGATGCATGGACCAGGGAAGGTTGCTGACGCTTGGCCTTCTGTTTTTGTTCCATCAACTGCCGCTGAAAAATACAGAAAAGTATGAAATAATGAATAAGTGAAAAATCACTTTACAGTATACCTGTTGGTCTAATTTCTTCTGCCTCCAGGTAGCACTGTTGGATGAAGAGGCATCCATTGTGTCGGGTTTTTCCATTTCTTCATTAATACAAATTCAGAATTTGTAATAGAGCTTCACTAAAGTTTCTTTAGGAGGGCCTCTTATCTGGCATCCCCAGTGTTATAAGTAGAACTAACCCCCAGATAACTAATGTGTTGCCTGATTTTGAAGCTTAGCTGTGGTTCTGTTTTCTTTGGTGTTCCCTAGGTAACCTGGATTCAAAGAGAAGAGAGTATGGATACATTACATATGGCTGTAATGGCTTAAGCAGTAATCACATGACTGATGATGGGCAGGATGCCAATAATGATACACAATAATAACAAGAAACCATAGGAGAGAACTGAAAACCAATTTTTTCTTTGCCTTTGGCAATCGGAAACGAATCGAATGTTTATACTTAAACAAAAGTATTGCGATCCCTGCGGTTTAACGAAATCGACCACGAAAGCTCGCCCTGCTATGTCATATCTACCTGATTCTTACGGTTGGGTAACCAAATATTGCAACTGAAACACAGAAAACTTTAAGGAGCCAGCCGTACACATACCGATATACTTTAGAACGAATAACGATTCTATTGTGCTTGTGAAACTCGCGACAGGGTACAACAGACTGTTTCTGGACACGAACTGTTGACAGCGGTGCCAATCCAGTTGCCATGGCGATGGTTTATAGACTGTTAATATTCAAAATTTCACATCTGCCGACGCCGAAAATGGTAAAAACGTGATTAGAAAACCAGATTCAAGAAAATGCACAACTTTTCGTCTTTATTATTTCTTTTTTCAGCACATTTTGTAAAAAATATAGAATTTGTATTCATCGTGATGCATTTTCGTCGACATGAAATTTGTTTCATTGTTCTGGATCCAGATGTGAACGATTTAACTATTGCAACAATCATTTTTCAACCGCTTTCTTTTCTCCATACCGCCGATGGGGTTTTCAGTTTTCTTCAGAGCTAGAAAAGTAAATGATTATCTTTCCATGCATTGTGAAAAACATGATTTCAAATAGAATATGCACTTACTGACAAGACCATTGCCAATTTCTTTTGACGAATCAATTTCTCGGCATTCTTGTGAGACAGACACGTTAAAAGTTAAAGCCGCAATGCGTTGGAAAAATGTATCAATGTTCAATCCACATTTAGATGAAACGCACTGCAAATTAGATTCAGGTTCTAAACATTAAGTTCAACATCACATTTGATTCCGAAGTTACCCAATATTCGGCTTGAAGAGCACGGGCCATGCGTGTCGCTTGATCTTCCACATGTTTGTAGGCAGCTTCTGACTGCAATGCATGAGAAAATGAAGCGTGATGATGTGGCAATAAACTTTCGAAACAGCGAAAAAATCGATACAATAAGTCTTACCAATAAATCCCTTTTGGTGCCAACCAAAAACACGAGAGGACGAACAGTATTAGCCTTCAGCGCATCTTCCAACCAAGCAGGGCAAGAGGACAATGAATAGAGATTCGTTAAATCAAAGGCAACAACGACCGCTACGTCACGCAAACAAAAGATTAGACAACGAACAACAATTAGTAACTTATAATTTTTACCATGAGCGCCACGGTAATAAGACGACGCAATACATTTAAACCTTTCCTGCCCAGCGGTATCCCATCTGAAAGAAAAATTACATCAATAACCACTTTTTGGTTTCAAAATTTGCGGTAATCATACATTTGCAAATTGAAAGGCACTTGGAGGATATCGAATCTTTCAACTTCAAAATCGACTCCTATGGTTGCCTTGTAGTTCTGATCGAAGACACTATGGCAAAATCTGTCAATAAGGAGGAAATGGTAAAATGACGAGCAAGCTAAAGCAAAGATGACTTGGTGATACCGATTAACTAGGCAAGACTTGCCCACCGCAACATTTCCCAGAATAATGACTTTCGATATTTTCAAACCCGCTGATACTAATCGATTGGAAATGCACGCTGATTTGACCTCCGGGCGGAAGTCCGAGCCTGCGTAAGGTGTACTCGATTTCAAGTAGGGCGGAGGAAGCTTGTTGATTTGACGATCATTGGGGGCTCTGTCCACCATCATCTTTTTTGTTTTAGTTGGGTAGAGTTAGATAAATTAACAAAACTTTGTTGAAAACCGAAAATCATAACGTAACTCATGTTTAGTTTATGGAAAATTTGTGATGTCTTACTTTTAGAGTCGCCGATCGGGATTGACGCATTCAAACTTGAAGAAACTTTCCGTGCAAAACAGTGGAGAAGAACCTCTTCAACTTTGTTTTCGGATTCAAGGTAAACACGCAAAGGTAGCCAGAGAATGATGTTAGTGTTGTAATAAAGATCGGCAACTGTTACGGCGAAACGTTTTTCAAAAGGGCAATGTTGTGATAACTCTAAACCCTGCGTTACCTAGCAACAAAGTTTCCGGTTAGGAGGGTGTACCGCTGCATTCAATCCACCGGAAAGTGGAGTAAGGATGCTATGATGAATAAGGGGGAAAGTAGAGGTGATTATCCTTGGGCAAAAACAAGGTCGCACAACCATCATTTTCCATCTGTCTTCCATTATTCAAACGCCTTAATATAAGGCGTGTCGCATTGATCTACCACCTGTTGTTTAAACCAGGGCTACCTTAACTGCTAGTTTACTTGCCTCAAAATGAGAGATTCGATAAACTTTCCCTCTGTAACCGCGCCTTTGATATTCCTACCTTGGCACCGTATGTGGACATTCCAGTGTTCTTAACGATATCTATGAACTAGTACATCAGAATAAATAAAATTTCCCTGCCCTCCAGATCTTCATATAGTTTCAGTCCGCGTCTAATAATGTGCTATGTCGACCCACCGGGCTATCCGGAGAAGAAAATGTTAAGCTTTTCTCATGACACCATTTGTAACGAACGATTCTGACGGTCGGACTCAATGACACTCGTGTCTTTATTATTGACAGTGTGGCTTGCTTACAAATACATTCTGTGTATCTTATGTCTAAAAACTGAAAGTTAGTCCACCTTGTAGGCATGTACTTCCGACAAACTCCGAAAAAAGAATGAGAAAGTTCTGAGGCTTTAGAACAAAAAATCCATTTATTTCAAAGGCACGTGATCGTGTTTTGCTGTACACCATCGTTATAACGAAAATGAAAAGCTTATTGCGCGGCAACAATAAAAATGCAAGGTAGACATAAACACTGGCCAGTTTTCGTCCAAACTCTATGTCAGACTTCTTTTCTGGGCGAACGCTCTTCAACTGAATTTGATTGTCACAATTTTTTTCCTCTTTTATTGAGCAGAATTATGGGCGATCTTGAAAATGTTGAATTTCGCAGAGGAGGCCGCTAGAGACGTCAATGTAGATTTTTTTTGTTCCAATATGCTTGACAAGTTTCATCAGCCCAGGCAAATCGACCGTATCGAAAGGTCCACTCCAAAGAGTCAATGTGCTACCTTCAATCTAAAAAGAAAATAAATAAAAATAGAAATAATGCCACGACGTGATCCTTACATTGATTGTGTAAATCTTAGACTGACAATACCATTGTTCGTATATTTCTACAAGCATTATAGCCTAAAATGCGCAAGCGAACCAAAACAAAATATTGGTTAATAAGAAAGTGGGAAAAGACATTTATGCAGATCTCATTCAAATGAGAGACAGAAGGGCAGGCCATATGCTATCCTTAGTGTATCGGTCCTTTTATCTTTGCTCATTTACTTCAGAATCACGTTTAGAGAAAGTTGGATTTGGCAGAGATCCCATGGCTATGCGTGTTTGTTTTTATACTTTAGGCACATCGTGTATACCTCCGCCATGACTTATACGGAGGCCAGACAATGGTTGATCTATACCGATGACCATTTGAAAGTTTTGGTCCCCATCAGCGCTACACATAGGGTAAAAGTGTACCAGCATTGCCTGTTAATGAAAGTGATGTGGCTAAAAACTGTTCTTACCTGTTCGAGTAACCACAAAATGCTTCGCTGAGATTCAGGTGTGGTGGATAAACCAGCCCGAATCGGAAACGTAACTGGCTGCCGAATCTGAGCTGCTTTTAGGGCATCACGCAGTTGAATCATATGGTCCATTGTGTACGAACCCTCATTGATGATCTGCAACGGCCAAGAACTAATATCTGGGCCATACCTTTTACGTGAGAAAAAGCTTAGTGCGATTGGAAAAATGGATTTTGTTAGTTGATTTATGCAGAAAAAAGAACCTCGTTGTCCATCCAACAGATAGAACAGCATTGGGGAAGTATCTTTTTGTCAGATTAAGGAAACGTCTAGCATCTTTTGAAAAATGAATCGTTATTCAACTTAAAGTGAATCTCATGTTATTAATCTAAACAATTTTTCCTTACAACAAATTCGCATTTCATTTTAGCGCTTACCAAGTGGTTTTGTCGTAGCATTGACTGGTCCTTGAATAATGTCTCCATTTAACCAAAGTGGCACACGAATCTGCACAAACCAAATTCACGCGCCGACGGACGCGTGTTTTATTTACTGGGTACTCCAAAGGCTATTCGTTTACATAGTTCATTTAAACGTACCTTGTTAGCCCGAGATTTTATTATCATAAGAGACACTTCGACTGCTTCCATTTCTTTGAAGTCAAGTTTTATTCCTTTAGGTGATCTGCTACTCAGCGCAATGTCAAGAAATTCTTCCAAGCTCAAGTCCGAAGTTTTGAACGGTGGATGAGCCATTATGGGCAGCAATTTCCCTTCACGGCCGGTAATTGTTCCCATGGAAACGTCTGCTTCAATCATCATGTCATTCCCTAAAAGAAAAATCCGTTCTATAAAATCCTTCTAAAAACATGTTACGGTCGTCATTAGAACTTTTCTAATTGTATAACGGCTGTTTACGTTCATGTTTTCAGAACTTGTATTATAAAGCCACACGCGACGATTGCGATTTAGAAAGAAAAAAAGAAAAGAGTTAGTACCAAAATAGGGAAGAAACTTCAGCCAGCTTTAGCTTTGACAGTTAGAAATTTTCTACGATAAGTTACGAGCTAAAAGAAAGCGCTCTTACCTTGTAGTGATTGGAAGAGCTGACCCCGACTGTTGACACCATGTCCCCACTTGACACGTGAAAGGTCTGACTGTATTTGCGGGAAAAACTTGGCGACAGACGGTATGGATATCGCCTCGTTTCCGTAAATGTAAGCGCTTTTGACTTGCGTGGAGAAGAGAACCATTGTCCAACCTATTGTGTTCAGCAACATTATAGAAGGAAGAAACACAAAAGTCACACTCAACCATTGACAACGAGACATTTTTTGGATCGCAGATAGAAAGTGCGCGCCTAATGAATAGATCACTGTTAGAAAATGACGTTCCAGAGCTGATGTTGTTGGAACAACTCGGAATCGACTGAACACTTTCTATCTATTACGGTAGGTATTCAACAAGAATGTAGAAAAATAAGGAACGAAAGAAAACACTTTCCTTACTCTGACGATTGAGCATGAGTAGAATCGGGTTTGAAGCTAGCTGATTGGTCAAATGAGAAAGAGAGAGTGAAAGCGGCTTTTTTTGATGGCCAGGGGGCCATCCTTCAGCCCACAGCGAAATCAAGTTCGTGGTCATTTTATCAGTAGGCACTGGAGTCCATCCACTTAAATGAGAATTCCAAACCTAGGGCTACAATAACGAAGAAAGTTAATTCCACAACCTACCCAGAAGTGTAGAAAACAGTATATATAAATCGTTATACAGTATGCCTTTTTTTTATGAAATTGGAGAAATAATCATCCTCAATAACGGCCTTATAGCCCTTAAAGTCCTTCAGGCTACAAAAAGAGAAGTTACGCAACTATACATGCTCAATGTTATACAACGACGCATCATGAAGAAGAGGACAAAAAAATGTTTAGATGCAGTGTATATACGTAAAGTGTTCTTAGCATCACGAGAACAGCACCGATATGTTATAATGAACACTCGTCAAACGCGTCTTTTCCAGCAAGAAAATTCTGTATAAAATTTCAATGTTCAAATAAATATTTTTTTAATGGTATGTACCAGCTATTCCGTTTTAGAATTTAATTTACTAGCATTCAATTTCAATGGACCACAATTTATTGGCTAGTGTACGAATCCGCGTTCCATGGCAAGAAGGAAGTCATGCACGTCACGTACGTGACCAGAGCTAAAAATCCTGCACCAGCTGAAAATTTTCCAGTTCGTGCGATCGCTAATGTGTTGAGCAACCAAGATGATGCCGATCTGAATGCTCTGTAACGTGAGATCTGACAACGCAAACCGCGTTGAACATCAATGTACTGAAGAAACAAAACAACGGAGGCACAGAAAAAAGAATATTTTGTTATTGCCGAAGAGCTCAATAGAAAAGTTTTAAATATATATTTTTTGTTGCTTTAACTTACGACAAACTCTTTGCCAATCGCGTCTATGAAATCCAGTAGCGCTGGCACATCTACTTCATCGCCAAAAGAATTCCAAATTGTGATCGTACTTCCTGGTATCTATGGTAATCGAATAACAAAGAAAGAACACAAAAATGATAAAAGGTTATCTTGTAGGGCACTATTCTGATAGGTTAAAAAATCTGAAACTCTGAAAGCCCCTCTAGCAAACTAAATTCCTTTGCTGGAAGTGGAAGCATGCTGTAGTAAGATAAGAAGTCTAGAAAAAAACGCTTGCATTGGTATGAAGTTTTTCAGAGGAAGGGGGTTGGGGAAGCTAAAGGAAAGAGGTGCAATGGGAGTCTTACAGTTATGCCTTTACCTCCATTCCCACCGTCAAGAATGCTTAGTGCCACTGCTATAGCAGTCGTGTTGGGTTGAGGAACAAAACGACCATTATGAAACTTACTTGATTAAGGAGCCATAATATATTTTCCCGGGATTCCAAAGTTGTCGCTAGGGCAGCACGAACCGGAAAGGTTACAGGAGCAGTTATTTGAGCGCCTATTAAGACATCTCTCATTTTGCGAACATGGTCGAACGTGTAAGAGCCGTCTTTCCCCACTCTAAGCGGTTCAATTCAAATACAACAATATGCCTCAAAAATTGTACTACAGGTAAAAAAAAAGTGAAATGCGATTTACCTCGTTGTCCATCCAACGCTAACGACTGCGGTGGGAAAGTAGGATTTAGTGAGGCTCAAAAACATATCCGCATTTAAAGGTTCTGTCGTAGCGCCCACTGGTCCCTGAATGATGTCTGCATTTAGCCAAAGCGGAACGCGAATCTAATGTCAATCATTAAGAAAAAATGTATGTTGATGTACATAGCAAACTCAGTGAATAACCACTTACCCTATTTTCTCTACTTTTGATTATTTGGAGAGCTCGTTCCAGTACGTCATTGCTTTTGAAATCCAATTTAATTCCTTTGTATTGGGATTCGTCGAGGGCTATGTCTAGAATCAATAAGCAATGGAATATGCGTTACGAAGGTTCTTTAAATTTTTATTTTAAAGAAAGAGTTTATATAATTTACCTAAAAAAATTTCCAGAGTCAAATCACTGGCAGTTACTGGCGGGTGTGCCATAATTGGTCTGTTTGGAGAAAGAGGATCACCCTTCCACTTGCCAAGAGAAACGTCTGCTTCTATCATCATCACGCTACCTTGGGTGAACGAGAAAAGAATTTTGTCATTTGCAAAGTACGATTTGTTTGGTGACGTTTTAACCACTAGTTTACATAGGTATTATTATTTACCGATCCCTTAATTATTCTATTCCGTGAAAAAAAAAAAGATTAACTGCGTTTTCTTTTTAAATTTTGGGTACATTTTACATATGGGTCCACTCAAGCCATGACTGAGTTGATAAAACTTGTATTGTGGGCAAACTTAGGATGTTGCACCCTACCTAATCGGTTGGCGTTCCGAGCGATTGCAAAAACCCTGAACTTGAACGTTAATGCAAATAAAAAACAAGTGCGTGACAGAGAAAAATTTCCATTCGCTTCACATCCATCAAACTAGGAGTGTTTTTTTTTGTTGACAACATTCTCAGAAAAACAGGACCAAACAGTACAACAGCATAAACGTTACCCCTCTGCCAAAGTAAGGGTTTGTACATCTTTTTAAGGAATTTGTTTTTACTCCCATCTAATACGGAATGCAACTCAGTCAACCTTATGGAAATGGGTATATAAAAACCATTCATGGCAATAATGGAAGAGATCAAATCAAGTTTCAATTACAAGTTGGGGGATGCTTTTGTCGTTTCGAATATTTTTAGAAAACACGTTTACACACACTGGGCTGACGGGTTTCTACAATTTGTTATAGTTACGTCTTCCAGTTGTTGCATCACTAACGATTTTTCAATTTCTTTGAAGCCTGGAATAAATGTCGCTTTCAGGGTAATTGCAAAAATGCTTACCCCTTAAGGCCCGTTCGAGTTTCTTTCTTGTGTCTACTCCATGAGCCCAGGTCACTTGGGTTAGATCAGTTCCGATTTCCGGGTAAATATCTACCACCGATGGAAAAGCTCGGTTAGCCACATGCACAACTGTTTCCATCCTATCAACTGTCAAGTCGCTGGTATTTTCTGAATAGCAAAAACAAAAACAAAACAAAAATAACGGTTTACGTTTTGCACACCTCCAAAAGTGGGTTTAAGTCCAAGCCGCAAGATGAATGCCTGGCATAAATTTTGATTTTTCCATTTTAAATATTGCATTTGGAAATATTCTAATTAGCATATATGCAAATATTTTTACAGCATCGGGGAATTACAGATTAATCACGAAGTTTTCTGCTCGTACTAGGGCGCATACTGCAGCCTAGATTTCTTAAGATACCAACCGTGTTTTTGAACTGAAAAGGCACTGGTTAGGACGACAATCCAACATGTAAGCACTGTCATAACCAAACGATAGGACATTCTGAAAAATGACGAGCACAACCAAGAGTCTGACAGTTGGATTTCACCGCAAAAACCTGTCAGATCGTCCCATTTTCCCCAATCACCCGATTCTTTGAGAATTACGAAACTTTTCGCACGAAATGAAACAGATGCAAACTTCCTGTCAGAAAGATCGTTGATACGCGACTGACAGGGTGAACATCACTTGATCAACTGATGGCCTTCCCTCCTTGTGACTGTAAGTCTGGGTTTTTGTACGAGCCCTTAAAATGGAAGGGAGGGACCCGAAAGGCCCATCCCACTTTCCCATATTTTTCAAAAGGAAGAGGACTGTAAGTTTAACGCTCGCAAGGAGGCAGATAACTAACAATATTGAAGCCAACGGGAACTTGACCTAGAAAAAAAAAGATTTTAACTGTGTCCAAAGGCATACTAAAGATTTCTTTCATTCTTTTAAAGAAACAAGGACGCGTATGTGTGTAAGGAAGAAGAGTTTACCTCGTTTCTAACAGGTCTGGAATCAGACAACCAAGTTTCAGGAAAAAAAGGTAACTAGTTGTTAAAAGGATTGTTTCTATTCTACTATCAGCGTTCAACAACATGTTCTAACCTCTGACAAACAGCTGATTTTATTTTAATCCTGTCAAAAACAAACGGTAAGCTCTTGGAGCGCATGCGCGTCCGCGTACGGTAGCGGAATTCTGTGTACTGTTATACAGAGGAAATATGAAATAGACGTAAGTTACTAATTCAATAACTCAAAAACAGCATTGACTTCCAATGTTTACGTGATTATGAAGGCATTCCAGCAAAAATTCATATAAAATAATGCGGCACTATGTTGGACAAATTTTTAGTGTCAAGACATAGTCAGTGCATGAGTAACAGCGATAACAGTAATTTTGTTTAACACACATGCAAAAATAAAACCGTCCGTCAATTTGGTATCCGTGTTGATTACTATACGACAACTTTTGCCATACAAAAGCTGACCACGCAACAACCATTTCATGCACAATTCGACCTGCGTGGAGAGTTTCTGGCAAATTTCTTGTTTACAAATTAATGTTAAAAAAAAAATACAATATGTTTCAATTTTATTCATGGCCAATTGTATTAGACACAAGTGGAATCATTATCATGAAAATGCACAGACCTAGCTGTTTTCGGCTAATATGCCGGATTCGAGATTGTTCTCTGCAGGAATTGCATTGTGCCCACAATAATTACACCATAAAGTCATTCCCAGAATGAAAACAGTCAACTTCGATGTGTTATAGTTCATTACTAGAACCACATCCCAAAAGGTAACAAATTTTTGGCGGGGAAAACAAAATCGCCCTTAGAAAGAAAAAAAAATAATAATTATGCCGTAGTTTCGTGGAAACACGATGGATAATGGACCACGTGCCACAATAGATACAATGTTTCCTGATAAAACGGAAGCATTTATATAAGAGTTAACAGAGGGGAAAATGCACTATTGGGTTGCCAACGCTTTATCATTTGCGAAGTTTTGCCCTCTTGGCAGAAGCCATTTTCCTCTTTCTTTCTGCTTCTTCTTCTTCACGTATTAGGCGTTCCTGTTCCAGGTCTTCCAATATACCTGTAAAAATAATGAAAGGTGCATGAATTTAAAGGCAGGCGAAAGTGAAAAGCGAGTTGTTCATTTCAAAATTATGTAAAGGAAGTAATCAATTAAAAACTTACCGATTTTAGTACTGATGCACTCTTCTTTCATTTGCTGGGCAAAACTAGATTCCATGCATTCATCTTCGTCGTCGCTCTCGATCCGATACCTAATGAAACAATCCTTTAATTCTGGTAACCAGACAATGGCCTATTCAACAAAAAATATACCTATTCCTGTTGTAACCAAAAATATCCTGTATGTGCTTCGAATAATCTTCAGTGTCGTCAGGGCCGTCGTCGATGAAATCATCTAATTCGGAATCTTCTTCTTCATCACTTTCCATAGATCCTTAAATAAACAAAGGTAAGTGTTGATAAAATTGTACAAGAAACTAAGTAAATGTCCATTTATACTTTTATAGGCACGCTCAACAGGGCGAATGTCTCTATAAGGCGGAAAGGGACGACTAGGTCCAATCGGAGGCTTCGCCAGAGATTTTCCTTTTCCTTGTGGAATTCTTGACAACTGAGGTGGCGGTAAGGACTTAGGAGGTTGGTTCTTCATTTGAGGTGGACCTGGTTTATTTTGAGCTACTTTTGATGCTCCTGGGCGCTGGACACTATCTGGTTTAACAGGCAAGCCCTTTTGATCATTGATTTTTGCAACTGGTTTGTTCATCAAACCCATATTTGGAGCCAGTTTAAGATTTTTGCCATTTAATAAACTCGGGGCTTTTATGGGTTCTTTAGATGGAACCGTTTTGGTTGCAGGCTTCTCTTTGTTTTTAACGGGTATCGAAGGAGCAGAACTTGCAGGCACTAGAGGGGGTAATTTCCCTTCTTTCCGCAGTTGACGTTCTCGTTCCTCCTCTTTCCTTCGCATGAGATCTTCTTTTTCTTTCTTGGTCATCAATCGGTTAGATTCAGGTTCCTTTTTTTCAGGGAGATCTAATTTTTTTTCGGTCTTTATTGGTTCATGCTGCTTTGCTGCAGCTAATTTCAGAATCTGGTCAAAACTCAGAGTTGCCTCTGGAGGAAGACCCTTTGGTCGCACCTTCTTCTGTACATCTCTATCATTATTACGAGATTTGTTATCAACTTTCACTACATTATCCTTTTCATTCAAAACTATTGGTTTATGAGTGCGTTTTTTCCGATGAGTTGAGCCTTCCTGCTCTTCAATTTTGTCAAGAGCGTTTTTTACCCTATCCTAATGTTAAAACAAAAATTAACTTTGATGCAAAAAAAAAAAATGGTACATTATTGCAAGGAAAATCATTTTTTTTTTACCTTAGCATTACTCAACTCTTTATGACTCCGTACTTTCTGTGAACTACCAATAGAAGTGTCTGTGCTACTGTACTTGTCTATCAGCTTTTTATAAGCTGCAGATGCTTCATGGGATACATAGCCGTAGTCATCTTCATCGGGCTGGACATCAAGACCTTTTAAGCAACAAAGCACTTGTGGTTAGAATGTCACAAATTGGAAGTTTAATTTGTTTATGCTACCAGCAGCTGTAACAGCTGTATTCAGTGAATTCTTGGCTTCATCCAATACTGCCTTATTCCCACTCTTGGTTCTTTTTAGCATTGCTTGGACCCTTGCATTTGACTTGCGATCCTGAGCCCGCAAAGACAATAGTTTCTACAGGTAAACATAAAACATGTGTGAGTAAATTGTTCCATTTGCTATGGTTCTTTTTACTAGCTACCTCCTTCTTTTTTTTCTCTTCCAATCGTTTTTGCTTTTCTTCTTGATCTTTTCGATCTAAAAAAGCACGAATGGCTTCTGACTGAACTCCAGAGCGAGGAATTTTTTTCGAGGCCGATACCTGAGTACTGTACCTTTTGACTTGAACCTAGATTTAGAAAAATTTACGTTTCATTTTACTTTTCATCTTATGACTACGAAAAATTACGTACCGCTTCCTTTGCCAATTCTTCATTTTGTTTTGCAAGATCTAGCAAGTAACTGAAGTCCATTCCACTAAAGGCACGACTGCTTGACCCGAAATCAGATGACGTCTGCCTCCGACTGCCACAAAAGACGTGAAATCTGAAAAAGAACACTGACTGACGAGAAAGCGGTAGTCAAAAAATCAACTTATCGGTAACAAACAAAAAAATAATTTCTTAAGAGAGCGACGTAATCTAAAAAATTCTATTTAAGAAGAAATATAAACACTACGAAAATGAATCCTAATTTCAAAAATCAAACAACGGCAATATTGTTATACTATGTTTTGTTGCAACGCCGCCTAAGATAATTGTTTTCTTCTCTTTCCAACAAATCAATTTTCTTTAATAACTATTCTTTGGTGAAAATTATAGTTAATTTCGATTTTGCCAACGCTCGTCAGCACTTTTTTGTCGAGTTTGTGGGAGTTCAGTTAACTTGCTTCAAAAGTTTCATATTATGTGTTGAGTTTGACAGGTACTCATTTCAGTCCCTTAGGCCATGTCAAAAAGAGTTCAAGGCCTAGTAGTGCAAATATCTTTAAATTTTTTGTTTAAAGCTTATGGATAAGGTGACACTATGTCATATTAGAAGTTTTCATGCAAACTACCATTTAACAAGAAGATTCTATTCCTATATTTATTTCCCTTTTTTTGTATTTTTTAGAATGGTGATTCAGAGTCTAAATAGCAGGGCAGCTTTTCGCTCACAGGGATCAGGTATGACTCCTAAAGAGCTTTCAGAAAATGACGATTTGGCTACTGGACTTGTTTTGGATCCCTATCTTGGCTTCTCTACCCACAAAATGAATCTTCGGTATGGGTCGTTTCCAATTTGTGTCATTATAGAAATGTGTCTTTGGTTTTAATTTTATTTTGGAATTTTACAATAAAGTTATAGGCCACCAAAAGCAAATAGGGAAGAGTTAAAGCAAGCTGTTATAGATTTCATTGAACATCAAGATTATGAGAAAGCATATAAACAACTGACATCTAGTGATTACGTTTGGAATTTTCTAGCTAACAAGAACAAACAGCAGCAAATGAATGTCAAAGAACATGTACCTATAATATAAATTTATGTCCTTTATTATATTTATCTTTATCGAATCAATTGCACTAAATTTCAGATTATTCGTTATTTGGGGATGTTCCATGAATCAGCAGGCTTCACCATTCAAGCCTGCTATAGGTATTCCATGGAGGGACAAAAAGGAGCCAAGCTTTGCACCACAAAAAAGTGGTAAATCCTAGTTTTTATTGTAGCCTTTAGATACAGGCTTAAGGTCAAAATATCATGGTGACAGAATAATTTGGAAATAACCATTCACCATTTATTTTGTTGTTTTGTGCTGTTAGGTACAAAAATGAGCAGATTTCTTTGTTAGTTGGATGCATAGCTGAGCTGAGCCCTGATGAAGAAACTCAATTGTTGCACCCTGGAAAGAATGATTTCTCTGTAATGTATAGTTGCCGCAAAAACTGTGCACAGCTTTGGCTTGGCCCAGCAGCATTTATCAATCATGATTGTCGTTCTAATTGCAAGGTTTGAAGTGTGAATCCGTTAATTTTATTATATCAGCGTTCCAATAATTTTAATTATCATGTTTCCTCGTCATAGTTTGTTGCCACTGGTCGCGGTACTGCCTGTGTTCGAATTTTAAGAGACATCGAAGCTGGTGAAGAAATAACATGCTTTTATGGTGAAGATTTCTTTGGCGACAACAATTGCTTTTGCGAGTGTGAAACTTGCGAAAGACGTGGTACAGGCGCATTTGCGAAAAATAAGAAAAGCAGTCCTGAAGCGACCGCAAAGGAAGAGCGATACCGCCTCCGTGAAACACATTTGCGACTGAGTCGCGTGAAAAAACAGACAGACAAAGAACCGATTGTGTCGCTAACGGGACGCCCTTCTCGAAATCCACCCACTCCGGTGCCAATAGAGGACAGAGAATCTGCCCCAAGAGCGTTAGACGTCAAAGAGCTGAGACGCAAAGGGCTCACTAGGTACAATCTAGACTACTGTTAATCAGATCGTAAGCGTTTCTTTATATGCTTTTTTTATCTTAACTATTCTTTGGTTTGTTAGATATGATGCCGAGTTGTTGGTTGCTCAAGGTTACGCTATATGCAATGAGAGTAAAACTAACAGTGAAGAAAACAATGGTAATAGTGGTAGTGCAAATAACCACCAGGATGCGAAAGCAGTTCCCGCCACATCTCGTGTACGTGCCAAACGTCGTCGCCGATCAGAAACTTCAAAGGAAATGAATAGAGCAAATGTAGCAACTACCACAAATAAGAACGTTACCAGTCATAGCGTTGAGCATAAAAAACAAAGCACTGGAGCAGTAAGAAGCTTACGTTCTCGCACGGTCCGCGGTGTCGAGAGTGACGTGGTCCAAAATACCGCCTTGGAGGGTTTGCAGCCTGACAGTAATGATGTAAAACAATCTGGAATGCGTTTACGAAACAAAAAAACCCTTGAAACGGCAGTACCAACGGTAACACCTTCAGTAACCTACCCCGTTGTCACGACGGAGACCGAGTGTGTCAGCCACGAGAGTGATGTTTACGAATTCACCGATTTTGAAAACGAAAATGGCCTTCAACGAGAAAGCCCACTAGTGTCCGAGAAAGAATCTACCACGGAAGAGAGAAAAACTCGATCAACTACTCCTCCTCCGCCATCTTCGCGTGAGCTTGCAGTTCACCAACCATCGTTGATGACGTCACCAGGTGGACGTCTTAAGCTGACACTTCGGATGAAACGCAGTCCTGTCCTGGACGAAGTCATTGAATCTGGTAGCAGTATGGGTGGTAGCCACCAACATCAACAAAATATGATACCCGTTTACGAGGTCCTTCGAGTTGAAGGACTAGAAATGGATGGGGAAAGCGAACAGGAACAAACCCATAAAAGTCGGGTACGTCGAAATCAAAGACGTAGGTCGCCATCTTTAATACCCAATTCATCGAGAACGGGAGTGTTACCAACCACCAAACGATTAAGACTGATATTTGGCAATGAATCGCACACTATCGACCTACCTCCCACGAACTTTTCCTCAGTTGAGTGACCTAGTTCTCGTTCATCCAGCAAGCGACCAAACTTGGCCTAGCGACATCAATCTGCTAAATTCGACAGTTTTATGAAATCGAGTGATAAATCAACCGATATATAAGGAAATGAATAAGTTCAATATCATTTATTTCATAGCCAGTACTCATACATTCACTTGATCTATTTAAATGTTTTTCTGTTCACCAGCCATCTCATTTTCAGATTCCAACATGGCAAGCTGTATCCTTTCGAAACTTACTGATGTATTCCTCTCGCATTTGACCACCTTTTTAAAAATGTCGAGTCACACGATTTTAATATTTTTATATTTTTTTCTGCGCAGTATTTCTCAAATTTTGTTTTCTCTTCAAATTCAGACTAGCGCAGATAGGATTCGTCTACAATTTGGCCGCATCCTAGCTCCCTTCTCTTCCAATTCTATCTCGTTCCTAGTGACCTTTCTTCTTCGTCTGTCATGCTTTAAATTTGAAACCAGAAATTCTGCCCCTGCATGTGTTCACTTATTGGAGCCCCAGTAACACTTTTGATGAGCGGATCACCAACAGCAATTCAGCTGTTATTACTTGAGATTGCTCCCGATTCTACCAAGGGCAAAGTTTCTGCAAACGTGCCGTTCTTTCAATCTCATCGGGTTCCTTATTTCGCCCCATTATTGATAGTAGTATCTATTGGAGAGTACGTTGAATACAACTATGGACGCAAGAAATCACGCTTAATGAAATAGATCTGACAGATCCTGTTTCAAACTGCGTAGTTGTGTAATAAGGATGGAACATCCTTATCAGTCAACCAATCGATTTCTGTCTTCGTCAGCTTCCAGCTGTTGCGGTTGTGCCCTTTGCCATCATTTCGTGATAATGTGTCGCCTGAGATATAACCGTGTGATTTCATCTTCTTTTCGCAGTTGCCCGCGATCATAGTTCGACTCCGGATCATCGAGAGAGCAATTGCAAAGATGTCACTTGGTTTACTTCTAATCCGTCGCGGCTTACTTTTCGCCATCGTTTTAAGTAAAGTATAATCCTGATTTTTATTTACACTATTCTGTTTTTTTTTTTTCGCCAAAGTTATGGGTGTTATGCGCTAACTTGTCAGGGTTTAATACATTTTCATGTAGGAAAAAAATCGTAAAAGGTAGGGAAAAAAATTATTCAACGTGTATGAAAACTTTTGGATAAACCTAATAAGATATCCAAAACAAATTTTTGTTTCTGACATATCAAAAGGACAAAAAATATAAAACGGTTCAATGATTTATTTAGCATGGGGGCAGTATCCTGCTGTACAAGCCGACTACTTCAACGTAATTGAAAAGCTTCACAAAAATCTTCTAGAATCTTACAACAAACAAATTCGCCCAGTAGTGAATCACACCCAGGCGGTCAAACTTGAAGCCACCCTGACACTCACCAACTTCGATTTCGTAAATTTTCTATAAACGTTTAAAGTTTTACCTTGGTTTTACCTATACATTGCTTACGATTCCATCTTGGATTGCAGGATGAGTTACAATCAAAATTTTCAGCAGCAGGATTCTTTTATATGGTAATTTAGCGACCCAATCGCAGCATTTTTGAAACCTAATTTTTGGAAGTGTATTATCCACAGCAATGGAAAGATCCCCGTTTCATGTGGTCTCCTGCAGATTACGAGGGGTTAAAAAGCATCCATCTGCCCAACGAAAAAATATGGAAACCGGATCTTGAGGTATGTTTTCGATCGTAGTACATCAAGATGGAAAACTATAACGTTTATGATTAAGGTTTATAATTCGCTGTCAAATGATCGCAGTTTTGCTTCTAACGATGTGGTAATAACTTCCGAGGGCAGCGTTTATTTCGTCCCCATATGCAAGCTAGATTCGATCTGCATTCCTGATGCGACTTTGTATCCATTCGATAGCGTAACATGCACGACAATTATTGGCTCATGGACACATAACGCACTTGAAATTGACATCAATACAAAAAAAAATACAACAACGGTACTATGTACATTAAAATAATATTCACGTTAGGTTTTCCTTTACACAGGTTGCATTGTTATGTAGGTGGATGTCGAAGATCTAATAAGCCGAAGGATGTCTCAGTGGAAATTGATGTCGACAAATGCATCTATAGAAGTCAAAGTATACGACTGCTGTCCCGAACCCTATGCGAGTCTGAGGCTAAGCTTTACCATCCAGAGATCGTTGTCGGCGTCATCGGCTGTCATTACGCCGACTGTTGGTATTTCTAGGCATCCTTTATGTTTCTGTTACACACAGTTGCTATTCCTTTTTATTCTTTAATCAATTTTTGCACATTAGTAATCGCGATCCTCACCTTGGCAATTTTCTTTATACCTCCCGCGGTTGGTGCTAAGCTTGTCGTTGGAGTACTAAATGTGGTTGTACACTGCGTTTTCTTGTTATACTTGAAAACAATATTGCCTGCCGGAAGTATCAATACCCCCGTCATAGGTAAACTGCTAATCCGAGAATCAAGGTTGAAAAGTATCAAACTTACTAACGTCGATTTTGGTTGGAACAGTCTCCTTTTATAGTGGCTCATTGGTTGCAGTGATGATTTCCATTTTATTTACTATTTTGTCTCTACGCTGGACTCGATTTCCAAAATTAATTCCACCACCGGCTATGATTCAAAACTGCTTAGCCGGCCGAATCGGCATTTTGCTTGGGGTTGAACATAAGGTTATATATTTCTTTATATAAAAATTTCTATGTTTTTTTAAATTTAACGCAGCTATCGTTATACACATATACAGTATTCGAGCAACCGTTTCGCGCTAAAGGAGCTTATTGAGAAAAATTCTCAGCAGTTTGTTTCAAGTGATTCGGAGTCTCGTGACGTCGAAATTCAACTGGAATGGCTTAGCGTTTGTCTAGCAATGGATCGCATCATGGTATTCGTCTATTGCACTTTTTTGGCTGTTATGATTTCAAGTTTTCTGTGTTGAATTAACTCACTTCCGGGAGGGGGTCTTCTACATACGTGTCCCTACTGCCCCATAATATCTTCCATTGACGCTTTTACTTTACATATAGTTATAGCACCATTCAAAATCAATAATACCTTTACCGAGCTTAAGTTTTGGCATGGACAAGCACACAAGGAAAAAGTTATAATTTGTTAGCTCTTTAATCTGGCCATAAATACACATTGAACCACAACTTCTAAGAAAAACATAAGTAATTGACATGGTAAAAACGTATCTGGCAGGCTCGGTTCCAACAAATAATTAAGGTTTCTCTTTGTGCATTAAATTCGTTTGAACAAAGATCAAGTTTCGGCTTTAGAAATGGAGTAAACGTAATGGAAAGCGGAAAGCAGGGTTTTGTGATCCAACTTAATCTCGCGTAATTTTTTGGTGGTACCAGGAAAACTGCGAAGAAAAATCCTGATGGGATGCAGACCCGATTGGCAAAAAAGCGCCTCGATTAGGCTCGGAGCCGATCCCTAGGTGAAATAGAATTCAAACCTGAGGTTTAAGCCCGATAAATATGAATCCAACTGTAATTTTTTTTTTCAAAAAGGGGGTTGCTCGGGTTTGATTTTATTCATTAAACGCATGAGCCCATAATACGTACAGCACTTTGCTTAAGCTTATTCATAATATGGCTTGTTTAACGGGGGAATGCTTTACCCTTCCCACTTTTTCGTTTTTTGCCGAATTTCAAATTTTGCTTAAGATACATGATTTCGATTTGAACTTGAACGAAAAACACGGAAATCAAATTTATATTTCCCGAGGTTTTATGGTTTTTCTAACTAATTTATAATTGTTGAACTAAGGTTACACGGGAACACGACAGGCCCCGATTGTAGGGTTTTTACAAAGGGGTTCTCTCAGATTCTTCGCCAGGTTCAGTAGTTTAAAAAGGCCGACTGCCTACCTTGGTTGAGTACCGGCCATGGGAATATGGTAGCAATTCATGAATTCAATTTAAGGCAAAAACTGGTTAAGATTTTTACACACGTTAACTATGTATTTGTGTTGCTGAAGGAATATCGAATTCAACACCTCTTTCAGGTAAAAACGACATGCAAGTTGAAAGGTTTAGTATGTTCCATGTTTTTTTTATCAACATGCAGAATGGCATAGAAGTTACAGAAAGGAGCTTACAATTACTGCTAGTTTATAGCTTTTGCGCTCTTCAGGCGAATGACGTATCAAAACAAAAGAATTCCACGGAAAGGCTCTAGATTGAAATCGTAGTATTAACCTTCTGGCGTACGGTAGCCTTCACTCGACAGGTCATCCTTCGTTAATTCCAAATAACTATGGGTAGAAATTCTTGTTTGTGTTGGATCGCTTACTTTTGATTTTGAAGAAAAACTCACTTGATCAGGAATGTCTGCTTTAACATGCTCTTCATTGTCCACAGAACGATTCTCAATGTTCGACGATACCATTGTTACTACGGGGGAACACGTTTGAACTTTGTCCAAACATTCGAGAACGACAGTGCTAGTTGAGGAATCATGAGAACTCTCCGACGATCGGCTATGTCGAATGGATTCTCGAGACAATGAAGACAATGACAGCCATCCTGATTCTTGGTTAACTTGTGCCACTGCCAACACAGAAGACCCAGCAGCCGATAATCTGGCCGCAAAGAGGTCTGGGGATATCTCGACTGTAAAACGTGAGGCTTTCGGGGGACTTACAGGTGGAAGCGAAGCAGGAGGGGGATGAACGGGGGGGTCGGCTCCAGTAGGGGAGTTAGAGATTTTCTGGGTTGGAACAACTTTACAACCATACTTCTCTAGTTCCCACTTTGTCAGCTTTTTTATGAGAACTGAACATCTCAAAGAAGGCGCCGGTTGTAACTTTGTTGGTAAAATTTGGTTTTTGAAGAACGTCGCGCTTACAGTAGATGCAGTCGATGTAGCACCAGCAGTTTTCGTCAGTGTTTGCGTCGGTAACTTGGTTACAATGGGTAAAATTTCCGGTGATTTCGACAGCAACTGTTCAGCAGCCTTCGCTGCAGCTGCTGGCGGTTCCGGTTTTGCAGTATTCACTTTCGTCGAGCCATCCTAATTATAAAATGTAATTTTGATAGTTAGATTCCAAATTACAAACAATGTGCGAACAAAACTGAAAGGTTTCAACTACTGCAGGGTTCAGTCCAAATTTCTGTCCAATTTGACGGTGAACCAACAATAGTGATGCGTGGGTTTCACCGTAAACGATTCAAAGTAAAAATACTTTGGACTACTGCATCACGAGCAAGCATATATCAGTTTTAAATGTGATATTATACTTTTTTCTTGGGTAGAGAAGGACCCGGCTGAGGAGAAAAAATGACTGGTATTGGGATGATAGGCTGTCGAAATAGTTGCCGTGTGGGCTTCTTGGACTGCACAAAATGCATTAAAAATATTTTATTCTACCCAAAAATAAGGTGCGACTACATCCATTACCGGAGTTATTATTTTGTTCGACCCCAAGGCTGGATGTTTAGGCACATCTTCATCTGAATCGTCGTTTACCCTAGTGTTTTCTAAAAAGGGAAAAGAAACAAATCAATGAAGTATCCCTTCAATGTAACAACTTATTCAACGATGTTAGTACTTTTGGCGGAGATAGGTCTTGAACTCCTTCTATCGTTGACTCCACCTAAATGTCCTGAAAGACAAGCAACCGCGTTAAACACCCATAGTTATTATGCTATTATAAGTACTCCAATTCACTTTCAGCAACAGCTCCACGTTGAAATTTTGAAATAATTTCCGGATCAAGGTCGTACCGCGTAAGATTTTTAAATAAAGTTCGCAGAAAACGGTTCCTAGCCGACTCCCACGAACGATCGTATTCTAATGAATGATAAATTTTTTAATCAATTGCTTTAAAATACATAATTCGAATACCCTACCACGTAAAACCTTATTTTGAATGTCCACCCAAAGACTTTTTCCGCGTATTTCTTCAAATCTTTCATGTTTGACGATGTAGTTAATAATGAGCTTGTCTTCTTTTAACGTGTACGGCCTTGGCCTGAAAAAAGAATTGAATTATTAGTTATACTTTTGCTGCAGTTGAAGGACAAGCAGTCGTACGCAGATTTTCGTGTTTTCGGATAAGATGGAGGGTGCAAATCATCTTCGTCGGAACTGATATTCTGATCACTTGACGAAGACAAATTTTTCCCACGAAATTTCCGAATGACATTTTTGTCGAGGGAATACTCTTTCGATTCAAGGTCTTTAAGAATAACATCGTGAAACCTTTTTTTAATAGCTTTCCACCCTCGTTCTGCTGATTAAAAATGATTAACAAATGAAAACTAATGAAAATTTACTATTTGTTATAACAACTTACGTTTGAAAATGTGTTTTTGCATATCCATCCACAACTTCATTCCCGACACTTCCGTATACCGCTTGTGCGTAATTATGTATTTAAGAATGCATTTGTCTGTTTCAACAGTGAATTCCCTGGCATTTGGAAAGTTTTTGTTAAGGAAAATAGCTTTTGAATCAAGACAATCTGCTACTCTTTATCAACTTACCCAATATCCTTTTCTTTTGCTTTTCTCCCTTTAGTTGAAGGCGCAGGGGATGTGACGGTATCGCAATTGTCCATGTCGTTGGAAGAAAGATCGCTTTCGTCTACTACGATCTTCAGGAGTTCCAAATCTGCAGGAGTCGGTATCTAGATAATGACATAGGGAATTATGTGTTGAACGTAGATGTATGCAGTCACAAGTGGAGGACAGGGAGTAAAAGTATTACATGATCTGCTGTATCCTTTTCTGAACACGAAATATCACCAACAGCCACGTCATTTTGATTTTCTTTGTGTAAAGTGGCGTATGCATCTGGCTGAATTGTGATAAAACTTTAAAACGATGATTGGCCAAAAATTACGCCATTTTTTCTTAGTTACCTTTTGTGTCTTTCCCGCTAAAGAAGTGCACGAGTCATCACTGGATGAACCACCACTGAAAAGGTTGCGCTCGGTATTCGTTAAATCTTTGTAATTGTCGAGGTTGGGAAGAATATGTCGTCGAAATCGATTTCGTAAAGACTGAGAAGAGTGCGTCGGAAACTCCTGAAAAGATACAAAAAAATAAATGCAACATTTTAATATGCAAGGTATTTTTTCTTTCTCCATCATGCAAAACCTACACGATGAACTATTTTCCAAGTAGTGTTCTCTTCTACTTTATCGTGCAAACTGTTTAACAACAGAAATTTTAAAATAGCTATATCTTCTTCTGCTGAATATTCGTTACGTCTCCTGAAAAAAAAAAAAAAATAACGA
The DNA here is from genome assembly GCA_013167095.2 of Daphnia sinensis. Classification (NCBI taxonomy): domain Eukaryota; kingdom Metazoa; phylum Arthropoda; class Branchiopoda; order Diplostraca; family Daphniidae; genus Daphnia; species Daphnia sinensis. The sequence continues at coordinate 5,756,043 of CM023194.1, forward strand.
ATAAATAGTCTCGGAGTTTGTTAGCATAGGATCACATAATAAATATTATTGCAACAAACTTTTTATCTGAACCGATGCCTTTAAGTGATTCAGTAGAAGATTCCAAATCTGGCAATTTTCTGCCTTTTCGAATATTCTTTCTTTTTACAGAATCCCATGAATCATTTCCTTTCATAATACTGTTGATGTTGATCGAACCATCGTAGGGTGATGTGCCCAGTCTAGATACAAATGGATTTTTAAAAAATGGTTATTTCTATGTCTTGTCGAATTAACAAATTACCGGAAGTCTTCCAAATCAAGAAGATCCCCACATTTAAGACACGCTTCCACATATTCCGCTTTAAATACGTCTGATTCAATTTCTGCGGTGTCACCAACCACTTCAGGAAACATTAGTTCTATGGCATGGCAACTTGCAAGTGTTTCTCCGAGAAATCCTCCACATTTCTATCAAAACATAGCTTTACATAAAGAGGTATCCAGAATATAACACAATAGACTAAAATGAGAAAAACGTGAAAAGTTTTTCGGAATACCTCGATTTGTTCTTTTAACTTTTCGTACTTCTTTTCCAGTTCACCACTGTTTTCAAAACGACTAAAGTGATTTCGTTGCATATAAAATTCAATTGCATCACCGTTTGACTCCTTCCGAAACAGATTGCCAAGTAGCACTTCCACGGTTTTGGGGGTCAAAGGCATGCTTTCTTCCATTTCGACATCACCGATCGAACGAAGGAGTAAAGTTTTTCCCAGCTGAAAGTGATGGATAAACATGAAACTGTTAGGTGGATCTAGTTACAGAAAAGTCAAAAGGATTTATTTGTTTACTGTATTCGACGAAACTTTTTTTCTTAAGCCGTCATCTGCATTATTTTTTATCGCTGCTTTTGGATTCCTTCCAGAAACTTCTGCGATTACACAAATAGGGGCAAGAACCGTTTCATGATCAACTGCTTCTGTTGTAGTTTCAGTCGTCAACGTTTCATTACGTATGGAACTCCGATTGTCCGTCTGAAATTTTCGTAAATAAATTCAATAGGAAAGGAAATCTATTACATGAAGTGTTTACCTGAATGGTTTTTTTCGGTGAAAATGTGGAAGAACTATCACTGGAGACACCGCGATTGAATAGGTTGCGTTCACTATTAGTCAGACCTTTGTATTTGCTGAGGTTGGGGAGAATAAAACGTCGAAATCGGTTACTCAAAGAATGATAGCTGTGATTTGGAAAGTTCTGAAAAAGATTGAAAAGAACAAGTAATTCATTTGCTTACTTATACACTGTTATCTATTAAGTTCCTGAACTTACTCTGTGAACTATTTTCCATGTAGTGTTTCCTCCTACTTTATCATACAAGTTGTTTGCCAGCAAAAATTTTAAAATTGCCAAATCTTCTTCAATTGAGAATTCTACACGGCGACTTCTATAACAAAGAAATTCTTAAATGCTCGTTCATTACCGAATATCGAAAATATTTCTACAGACTTTTTCCCAGCAACATAGTTTTTCGGTGATTCAGGCGATCTTTGTAATGGTGGTCCAAAATCTGGTAATTTTCTACCTTTTGCAGGACTTCACAAAAATGTATTTCAAGAATAAATTATTTCAGAAAAATTATATACAAAATATGTCTCACCTAATTCTTGACACAGAATCCCATGAATCATGACCTTTCATTATCATGTTTATGTTTATGGAAGTATATGGAGATTTGCCTAGCCTACAACACTTAGTGTTACCTTCAGTTGCAATGTTAAGATATTGGATTTACCTGAAATCTTCCAGGTCAAGGAGCTCACCACACTTGATACATTCATCAATGTATTCAGCTTTGAATATGTCAGAATCAACTTCATCAATGTTCTCAATGTGTTCAGGAAAAACAAGTTCTATTGAGTGACAACCCCTAGGTTCGTCCCCAAAATATCCTCCACATTTCTATGTTATGAAACCTTATCCAGTTAAAAAGCTAAAAACAAAATGAAAATACTAAAATAGAATTTCAAACCTCAATTTGGTGCTTTAACTTTTTTAGCTTGTTTTCCAATTCTTCGTTGTTTTGACTAGGACATAACCTTCTCCTCCGAAAAAAGAATTCGATTGCATCCCCATTAGATTCTTTCCGGAATAAGTTGCTAAGTATCAGTGCGAGGAAATTTTCATCTTCCATTCCGTCCCTGTAAAAAATCGCCTTTTTCTCGATGATATGGTGTAAATTTGAATTCAACACTAAATTGTATCGGTTAATCCACAGCGATGTCAACGTGTGTTACTTTAAAAAAAAATACAGATACATAGAAGCACATCGTGAATGTAATGCCACGTTGCCAGCTCGATTTATCAGGCTTCCGAATTCGCAACCCCCCCCCCTCCCCCGTAGGGATCGGCCCCGATTGGCTCTAATCGGGTTTCCCGCCCCGCCCCGCCCCGGAAAAAGGCATTCGGGGCTGAATCGGTTTGGCATTTCGTCAGCCAGGGCGGGGCGGGGCAAAACCCGAGGTAAACCCGATTACCCCGACGCCATTTGCAAAAATGGCGGATTGAGGCGCGATATTTAAAAAAAGGGCGAAATTTGCTGGCCTAAGGGGTTTGTGATCGGGGCAATCGGGGCGAGTAACCCGATTACCGTAATGATAATCGATTTTTATGCATCGATTAAGTTTTCACGTGAATCGATTAATAACAATCGGGGTTGCATCCCCGATTATAAACCCCGATTAAACCCCGATTGAAATCGGGGTTCGAAAATTTCTGCCCCGAACCCCGAACGCCCCTCCCCGCGCCCCGAATAGCAAAACCCGATTGGCAAAAAAGCACCCCGATTTAGGTCGGGGCCGATCCCTACCTCCCCCAAATCTGCCTTCTGCCCAAATTAGATATTCATATTCTCATATTCAGAATTTCAGATGTCTTTGTCTCTAAGTAATCGGGTCATGGTATAAGAGGAGGCTCCTCTTATTCCATGATCGCATCGGGTTCCCAGCCAAACCCCGATAAAAAACCAATCTGGGAAAAATCGGGTGACTATGTTGTCAACCGACAAATGCGGGGCAAAAATCACGGATAGTCATTGCCTCATTGGAAGCAGGAAGAACCAGCCCCAAACACATTACGTGATCAGCAAAAAGCGCCCCGATTAGCTTGGGTCCGAACCCTAACGGTGGGCGATTGCAAGCAGGAGCGCAACCACTGGCCAGCTTCGTGGCCACTTGGATCTGTGGGTAGGGCACACCACAGATCCGCGACAAACGAATGGACCATGATTAATGTTAGCTGCCATAAAAAAAGTAGTGGTGGTGTTTACCCAGGAAAAGCAACCAAACCTACTGATTTTGCGAAGTAGTTTCCTGGGTCACACCACAATGATTAATTTTTTTGGTAGGGAAAGCGAGCTAACCCAAAGTTCGCAAATTGGTAACGAACCCTACTGGCCAGCGGCTATTCCACTGAAGGCTTCGGCATTCTATGTGCATTAATGCAAAATATTTTCTTTAGTCTAACGTGCGTCTTCGCGCACTTTCCATTGCTGCTAAACACACTTGTGCTCTTTTAATTAACCTTTTTAAAAGTTTTATTTAAAGCAAATAAATGCAAACCATGCAAAGCATGACTCCGCATAGAAATAGGTTTTCTTTGTGTTGTAATACCTGTAGGCCCATCAATTATCAATTAATCATAGATGTCTTAGCTCTTAGGTTGTGGATCTGGGAAATCAACTTTGCTTCTTGGACCACTGGGCCCCGAACCAAGTTCACACTCACCTTTTTGCAGAAGGCCAGATCCGGTCGCAATTATGAAAATAGAAAAAAAAATGCACGCTGGTTACATAATGTTATACCGAATTATATAGATTTCGTATTACCCGTAACAATTTCGTATTCACATCCTTCGGCGCTGTTACCCCAGTCCCCAAGAAAATTTAACCAGTTCAAATTTCCTTCGTAGCTTTGGAATGTGATTAGATTAAACACTGCATTTTGAATCAAAGCATAAGAACGAATGGTTTTTAGTGCTTACCTAACGTTGCTCGGCAACCACGGAATGAGAATAAGGTTATCCCATGTTGTCCAAGCGGTTCCTGCATACGCCCAAAAGGCAATTCAATAAAGAGAAATAAGGTCATACGTTATTTGAAATGCTATATGTCATAATTATTATTATCTATCCTTTCCTTCATCGGTGAAGTCCTGGAGAGGTAATCCCGGGACGTAGGTGTGCACGTCTGACGTTAAAGCATAAAAGGTTAACAGGCAAACTTGGAAAACAAAGCTGTATCTGTATCAATGGGTAAATTTCGACAAACCTGGTGATCCCCAAAGACCATGCGAGCCATTTGCACTGTATACCACCGGATGAGTTCCCATCAGCTCAACGGTAGGCGGATACTGTGGTTCATATCTCGCATCCTTTTCGTAAAGACTGTCGTCATAATCCGGGTTACCCTGCATTTAAAGTTGGTTGATTCTTTTTCCCTTTTGGGTATGGCGACACGAAAACAATTATGGGTATAAGCAACATCTCGTACCGCAGACCGAACTTCTTCCCCAACAAAGAAATGAAAATTTTGTGTAGTCTCATTCCATTCATAATAAGCGCCAAAGCTGTGAACGTTAAGGTGAATCATATACGGTTGTCCGTTCTTTTTGAAAAATTCAAAGATAGAAATTTTAAAAATTATTTAGCGATAAGACTGGAACTCATCAACAGACGTACTCTAAAACGCAAAGCATTGTGTTCCCAGTCTCCTACGTGATTTCCAAGATTTTTTTCTGCCCCTGCACAGCTCCCATTAATTGGAACACCTGCAATGACGTCAATGAGTAGAATAGCCACAACATTAAAAAATTTGTTAACAAGCCAAATCTTACTGCACAAATTTTTTTCGGAGACACCGAATAAATAAATGCAAATACGTTACCGACACATGCATCCTTCCCACGATTATACGGGTAAAAGGCAAAATAAGAAACGTCAAGCGTGTTAAATGCATCGTCGTATTCACGGTAGATGGTGTAGGTCGGTACTCCACCATTCTCAATCGGCTGACCGAAAAACATATCCAGGTTGTAACAAGAGGGACAATCTAGAACGGCAAAGAATGGCCATGATTAGCAAAATTTTAACGAAAAAATTCACAAATGTTTTCATATTTAAATGGTCTACTGCATTTATGTATACATTTCTTGGTTGTCTTTTTCAAACATACCCAAAGGTTCTCGCGTTTGCATGTGTAACGCTGTACTTGCTTCACCGCCTATAAGATTTTCAGGGGTCACATAGTCCTGGATAATTACACCTTGATTATCTTGGACAGTGACTTCCGGTAAAAAAAATTCGACGGAACTCGGTAGAAATTTTTCTTCGCTGTGCAGCCAAACCAAAGGAGACCAGGCTCGGATAAGTTGCTCGACTAAATTTACGGAGACAGTTAAACGCATTGATAATTACAACCACAAAATTTAAATAATAAAAAAAATCGGTATCCATTTTAAAATTCTTCTATGGATACCTTCAGGCGTAATGGCTGCAGTAGGCGTTGACATCAGTCCACAAATCGTGACAAATGCATAAAGCCTCCATTTCCACACATCTTCCGTTTTTTTATACATTATGTATAACAACAGTGAATGTGTTCGAATTGAAAGCTCCAATTTCACTACCAAATACTACCCAAATGGGGCAGACCTAGTTATAAACCTTTAAAAAAAATAACCAAGTATTAGATAAAGTATATGTTGATTGTTTAAGAAAAGTACAAACCTATGTAATCTACTGCGCTGAACCTCTGTTTTGTCTATTACATTATACTGATATCAAATAAAATAAACAATATCATCTTAATGCAAAAACACATCACACAGTACGTCCTTTCTGACGTCAAACTTACCTGAACAAAGTCAGAACGATTGTTTACCGATGTCAATATTTTACTATGGATTACACTATCTGAGCGATCGAATTTAAGGCGATATACGTTGAGGTTGCAAATACCTCCAAGTATTTATATATTACCTGATATCGCCTCTTCGACTATTACGTTTTTTAAAGATTTCATTTAGAAATTGATGCTAGTCCCAAAAACCTTTTAAGTAAGTTAAACGCTTCACCTTCAAGTACCGGTGCTGCAGTTAATCGATGTAGTAGGAAGCAACGTAACGCGGAAAAAAAAATTCTTCACAAAAATATCGATTAAGAATAAAGAACCGTTGATTTCTTTTTTATTCGTCGAATAAAACTTCGTATTATTCTGTTTGGTATTTCTATTCTTTTTGTTGAGCATTGGTTCCATTGTTATTCGAGGATAAAGTTTTCGAAAACATTTAACATACAAGTTCGAAGAATAATTTTTTTCCGCTCTTCGTTTTAAGCAAATAAAACTTGATTTTTGTTTGCAAAAAAAACGGCGTTCTATAGTTCATCGTCTAAAAATAGTCGATTTGGCGTCATCCAGCAGAATGTTTTGCCAACTGTAGGTTGGGTCGAAACACTTTGCTGGATAGCCATAAATTTACTAATTATTGTGGTAAACTATACGGCACCCGATTTCGACAAATCAGTGTCGAGCTCTGACTGCACAACAACAATGAAATATTTGGAATTTTTTGCAAACATACTAGGAATTCGCAAAAAAGTGTAAAATCAAAGCTCAAAAAGAATGAGAATAACGAACAGAACAACACTAGATTATACGACGAGGAAAGAATAAAAAATCTATGATTTTTTGTTCTTAAATGAAATTTTTTCGACAGAACACTGATTCGACAATATTTGGCAATTACCGTCATTTTATTGCAGATCATTTCTGGAACGTCAAAAGGACAACGCTTACCCGTCAGGGTTTTCCTTACGAAGATTTCTGTTAATATCGCCATCTGACAACAGGAAAAAGCGGATTTTAAACTCAATCAGTCAAAGAATACACAATTTAGGGAAAATGTCTCACTTACATTTTCAAAACTTTGTCCCGTCCACCAGAAACAACTCGCTGCGAGTCAGGGCTCCAATCAACTGCAAATACTTCATCTCCGTGTCCAGGCAAATCCAAATGCAATTTCTTTGTCTTTAGGTTCCAAACTGTTAAAACAAACAAGCCAATCAAATTAAATTAAGAAGAAATATAATGCTAATCATAACAATTAATCATTGACAAAAAAATCGACGAATTTCAGCTAGCAATAACCTTTCAAAGTAGAATCAGCGCTTCCGCTAACAAGTAGGCGGGAATCCGCGGACCACGCTATTTGATAAACGGCTTGTACATGACCCCTAAGGGTAGTTATGAATGTACCAGTTCGTCCATCCCAGATTTTGATGGATTTGTCAAATGATGCGGATGCAATAAGTCTTGAGTCAGGAGAAAACTTAACGTCATTGACCAACTGCTGATGACCGGTCATCCGAGCTGAAAAAAAAAGGAAAGAAAAATAAATAAAACCTAGCAGGTTTTTCATTTATATATAACAAAAAACATACCTATATGCTTCTTATCTGATTCAGGATTCCACAAAAATAGCGTAAAATCATCTGAGCCAGACACTAAACGTTCGGGTCCGATTTGTTGTACTAGTTTGTATCGGTCTAAAGCTTTCTTCTGGGCTTCTTCGGGCGACAAAATTTTCTGTGGACGTCCTACTTCTGCTGGTTCGAAAGCTCCAGTACGTAGAACATAATCAGTACTCAAGGCTAACGTGTTAACCCAATGAGCATGCCCTTGTAGTGTCCTGCATAATATTCCATCTTCCGATCGCCAAACTTTTACTGTTCGATCCTAAATCATTACAAATCGGTTAAAAAAGAATTAGCATTTTCGATTGAATTTGATAAAGAAGTATTTTAAATACCTGTGACGCAGAATAGATGAGCCCTGTTCCTCCCCATCTTATACATGACACGCCTTGTTGGTGACCAGCAAGATTGATTAAACATGTGCCAATTACCACATCCCAAATCCTGATATCTCCGTCTTTAGAAGAGCTTGCCAATTTCCTGCAATGTGGGTTCAGATGAAATGGTTCCCAAACAAGCCAAGTCACCCACTGTTTGTGGCCAACTAGTGGTTTGCCTTTTTGTGTTCCAGTTGCAGAATCCCACAATCGAATTTCACCAGTTTTGCATGCTGATGCTAAGGTTTTTCCATTGGGAGACCAAGCAGTACAGAGAACCCAATGTTTGTGACCTAGAAAATGAAAGTTTTAGTCTATTGCTTTGTTTCAATTGTTTTAAATGTTCAAAATATTTTGTATGCTGACCTTTGCAAGTGAATAATGGACTTTCAGTATTAAGGTCCCAAAATCTAACAGTTGTATCACCTGAGCCACTAGCCAATTGCTTCCCATCTGGACTAAAACTTACAGAAATTACAGCTTCTGAATGACCTGGTAATGAGCTGATAAAACACAGGTATATTTAGGATTTTGTTTTCATTATTTTAGGAAATATTTTGAAACACACCTGGTACATCTGGTTACTGCTCGCACTTGAAAAACTGCTTGGGGTTGGTATATAATTTCCAAAACCTTTTCACTGTCTAGCACTTCATTTTTTAATGCAGAAGCAAGATTGCTTGTAACTTCTACATCTTTGACAAAAAATGTATAGGGCGTGGGTTCGGTGTCGCTTTTTTTTAGAAATGCATTGCAAATTAACTGTAAATTCTCGGCAGTTATATTCAGAGGCAAGTCTATCGGAGACTCTAATAGTTCACCATTCTCTGATTTGAACTGTGCAAGGACATGAGCAATTTCATCTTTTTCACTGGATTCTGACAACTTTCTTTTGGAAACCCTGGAAACCAGAATATTTAATTTTAACTGAAACGATCGCTTGCTATTTAGGCGATGTGAAAAAACTACAAATTATTGGATTCAGGTTCTTAACTACTTACATTTTGGCCGATTCGGCAATGAAACACGTGTTAACAGACGACAGAAGTACATAAAGTGCGAAAACAAAATGTGGAAAGTTTCCCGACTACAATGTGGAAGTGGAAGCATGGTGGAAGCTCACATTTATCATAATGTAATGCAAGTTAACAAGTGTCTGTGATTCAATTCGATTAGGTGTGAAGGTGAATTTGTTCAGGTCTATTAATGAATATGAAAAAAAACTTTTATTTTGTTTTTCGTTGTTATTATAGATCGCTAGATCAGATATGAAAGTACTGTACCTAGCTGCAATCAGTAAAGTTTCTTCCCCCTTTTTAAGAATTAAAATTTACAGAGCAGATATTTTACCATGAAAATGGAAATAAGAAACAAGTATTCTGATATCAAAACTCCTTTCGTCACATGATTTTAATAAATAAGATGCAGATACAGCATTTGAACAAAACCAACTTATTCGCCAAATTTCGGTAATTTATTTGTCAAGCGGTTCAACACAAAAACTTACACATGCCTTACATGGTTTTTTCGCTTAGTGTTTTTCCTTTTTCTTAGCAACAGATTTTTTAAAAACTTTCTTTTTGGTTTTCTGTGGCTTCGTTTCAACCTTTTCTGGTTCTTCTGGTTCTGTCTCCTCATTATCCTGCTCTCCAAGTAATTCACCTTCAAGGGTATCTAGTTCATTCATATACTGCTCTTCCAGTACATCGCCTTCGTCTTCACTGCTTTCATCGGCGGGTTTCTTTTCCTTCGTAGATTTTAACAATTTTTCTGCATTTTCTGATTCACCTTCTTCCACGTCTGATACTTCCGCTTTTCTAGTATTCTTTGATGTTTTGGCAACCGTAGTGAGCTTTTCTTCAGTTTCGGTATCAAACATATCTTCATCTTCTGCGAGATTTTCGGGTGTTTCTAAGTCTTCAATCGCAGCGTCTAATTCCGTGCGTTGGTACGTTGTATCGGGAATCTTTTGAACTTCGCCACTAGGATATACAGCAACTTTCCAGCCCGGTGGAAGTGTGCTTAGATCGTCAATGAGAGGTTCGGCCTGTTTCTTTGAAATGGGCAATGACACTGTATCCCGAGTAGCTATAAAAATTGAAGAAAATAAATAAATGTTTTGGTCGGCCGGTAAACTATATTACCAACATACCAAAACTAACGTAGATAGGTACGGTCCAGGAGTGGCTGCCGAAACGAATACATAAGCTACGGATATTTGCAAATTTTCCGGGAAAATGTTTTTGCATGCTCTGATAGGCTGCCATGATATTTTCAACTATTTCCTTTTCAGTTTGATTCGACAGTCCAATCTGCATTTGTGTACTTGTGCCGTTATTAGACATAGGCATCATACTTGTAGACAGAGCTCGATTGATTTCAGTCAAAAGATCTTCCACTTCCAGGTCAACTGGAACTGGTAGCCTTCAAGAGATAAAAAAAATTATGATTAAAATTAACTTTCTATTAGATATCTGAAGACAATAACAGATGAAACGGGAAATGTGTTACGTACTTGCCAGCTTGATAAAATGCTTTACCCAGATATCTTGGGACAAATTTTGCAATCCTTTTGTCAACCAACACAACATCAAATCGTTTGGCAAATTTACCTCTTGCCTCAAATGGTTTATACTCTACTCTCAACTGTCGTAGTGGCATAACCTAGTAGATTAAGATAGCAAATTATTTTTCCACAACGAGTACTTGAAAGTTATTTGAAATACAAAAATACCTCAGTAATAAAGGAGACATTTTTACTGTCAAGAAGTTCTTGATAATAATGGGTAGTAGGTTCATGATCTACCTTCCATCCCTTCTCCAAATCTTTCACAATCAAACAAATGTCACAATCTCCATTCAAAAAGGGGTTTGGGAGTTTCCTAAAATAAAAGCAAATTTATATCTGTTATGTTGTTGTATTTTAGAACGAATTTTTTTACTAACACTCTCAGCGGTTGTGCAGTGGAACTTGAAATCTTTATTGCAGAGACAAGAAGATTGATAGGGTGTGGGTCATCTTCAAAAAGCTGGCCGGTTTTCATTTTTTTGGTTGTGCAAGACCATGCTTTGAATGCTGCGATAACAGCTGCCTCAACCTAGAAATTTTATAATAATTAGACTACCAGGATATTGAAACACTATATTTGTTTACCGAAGACATCAGTAATTCACATTTCAAATTTTTTGATGGATCAAGTGTGATAACACTCTTTGTTGGGACTGTGGCCGCATGATTTGTAGCTTTTTTTGGAGAACTCTGTGGGGTTTTTTTCCCCTTTGCTCCAAGCTGTACAGTAGTTCCTTTTTGAATGGAGGGCACTGGAGCTTTCTTCACATTGGAATGCTTTTTCTGTGTGTTTGTCATGGGTTTTTGCGACTTTTTAACTTTGACACCCATGATAACCAGCCAATTATGCCCGAAAAAACGAAGTGAGCACGTGTTCCACCAAACCAGCAGACAGCAGTTGGTGGCGTCTGCGAAACAGTCTTGCCGTCTTATTCCTTTTGTGCTATAATTAATAATTCTAATCTTAAAAGATTGTAATCTACTAGTATAAGGTTAAACAATAAAAAAAAATAAAATAAAATAAATCGACCCAATACGAATCTGATTTAAAGTAAAACTTTTTTTCGAAAAACACAAAGGTATCTTAAGAAATGGCAACAGGGCATTTAAATTTATTTTTTTGTTTTTCGTCTGCGTTTGTTTAGTTCAGTTCAGTACAGGCTGCATGTTACAAGCTTACAACTACAATACAACCAAGTGGATCAAGAATTGTGTTTTCTTTACTACGTAAGTTTTAAGAAATTTTGGGGCTTTTTTTCGCGTTGGTTGCATTCATAAAATTAATTAATCTACTTTCAGGTATATAGTTTTATGACGTTGCTTTATCTTCTAAAGAATGGAATCCGGTAGAATAAAGGACAGTTTCACGTTACAATGCCAAACTGAAGCGTTTTCTGCCAGACGGGAATCGATATTCGGAAATTTACCGGTTGTAGAGCTGGCTCAAAAAGAAGTATACGCATTGCCTTCGTCGGCAGCTTGCAACAGTCTGACGGAAGAAGAGGCTTCAATAAATGATGATGTGACATCGTATAAGGGAGAAGAAAGTATGTTCAAAAGGCCCATGCCAAAACTAAAGAAATCATCTCATGCACCAAGACGTTATCAATATCTTAACAAAACAAATACTCCTGATCACAAAAGAAACCCACATAAATGGGTGAAGTACAGTTTAGCCACAACCTCTGAAGTCACCGAAAAGTCAAATACTGCAGCTGCTCTTTCATTCCTCAAAGATTTGGAAAAAAGAAAGCGCAGTCTTGAAGATGAAATTCCAGAACCTGTGGATACTGGGAAGATTGTGTTCAAGAAACCAAGAACTTGTGAAAAAAAGTCAGAAAAAAGTAAAACATACAGAGATGGGAAATTATGTATGCCAGCTTTTGAATTTGGATCCAAGAGAGCAAAAGAAAACAAGAAAGAAACAAGAATGAAGGGTGAAAACTCATCACAGAAAGCTAAAGTTCAAAGCTGTCTCAGCCACCTAGAAGAAGAGGGTGATGACAATGATAAAGATGATAGTAATAGTGATGACAAAAAAGTGTAGATATTTGAGATTGTACTGTGACTATAAATAATAGTTAATTGTGACTATTTTAGAAAGAGTATGATTGTGGATTGAGATCTGCGACATGTCCCACCGTTTTTTGAGAGCAGTTTCTTCGATGAAGATAAGCACCAGTAAATAGTATTGCGGAGCGTACCGTGATCCAGTAATTACCAGAAACAGATCAATTTCCCTCCTAGAAAAAAAAACATCGTTTTTTAAATGTAATATTGGTATTAGTAAAATTCAAGAAGAAAACGACTGCGTGTATTATTCCCATGTCTCTTTTTGTGGATATGAGATGTTCTAATTTGAGACGGAAATGTTATAATTGTTGCATTCGTAAAACAAAATAAAACCTTTTTTTTTATTGTGCTGCTATTGATTATCACCTATTCCACTTAACTATTCACTATAATAATAAACTCTTCCTGCGATGGCTTAAATTAAATATCGGTAAAATAGGGAAATATACGTAGCTGAAATGTATAGGAAGAAAAGTCTTTGAAATAAGCAAGATTAAAACAGCGTTTTCTGTCACGTGTCATGCGCCTGTCTACCGGTTTTTCCAGCAATTTCGTGTAACAGATATTCATCCAAGAGTCAATAAACACACAAACAGTTATACAATAGAGCCTGTTACGTGATAAACACTTTTCAGATTATAAAACCACTAGATATATTATCTCTTCAACTTTCTTTATGTTTCTACATCACTTTACGGAACGTGAATGAAAAAATTCCGCAATGCATGCTTCATTATGCCGTTTTCGAAGCGTGACTAATTTTCAAGCTCGGAGCCGCTTATATCCAAGTAGACGGATAGCATTCAGCTTCATTCTATTTTATGCCAGTTTGTTATAGATTGAAAAAGATAAATAAATAAGCGTCGTTGACTACTTGGCTTCGCTTCCAACCATATTGCTCGCAGGGCTGTATGCTGATGCGCAATGTGTCGGCACATTTGCAATCGCGTTAGCTGACTCCTTCTTAATGATGTGTCGCTGCACGCCATGAAGCTCTGTACATTTATCAGCAACGACGGCTACGTTGGGCGCATGGGCGGTCATTTTACGGTTTCCGGATTCATAGTCCAACAAATGTAGAAGAAGCAACTGCGGTCGGGCGCATCTATATGGCTCTCTGCTACAGTACATCTTGACGCAGTTTTAACTGCGCCTCCTAAAAACCTTCTTCTTTTTGCACTGAGACGGAATCTAGCGGAACATAATGTATTGCATGCGTAGCCCGCCTCCGCAAAACAATTCTACCCAGCGGCACCTTCGGTTCAAGTCAAAGACGGCAAATGCGTAAAAGGAGTAAGGGCAGTCCGGTTTCCTATTTCCAGCTGTGGCTAGATAGTAATTACTATTACAAAATATACATTTGCTTTTCATGTGTACACAAACACACCCATCCTCACCCCCCGCTCCCTTTTCTTTTTTCTTTTTTTAAACCGTGTGGGTCAATAATACGATATTATTATTCTTGAGCTTTGTGTTGGACAGCAGGGGGGCTGGACTGTCCACAATTGCAATGAAAACGTCCCTATCAAGTGATAAACGCGATACCTATATAGAATAGTAATGAACGGATAAAACGTGTTGAATTTAGAAATGCTGGGACCTAGTAAGATGTTTTAAAGACGTTCGAGTAATAAGCAAACGAAACCAAAAACGTATGATTAATTATCAGACAACGTTGATTCTCTAGAGAACACAACATATTAGCACAAGCTGGATTAAACAAATTTTGACTTGCTTTTTACTCAGAATTGGGCGTTGGAAAATGTATAGCCAAAAAAAAGGCAAAAGATTGCTTACACGTGTTTATAAGCCTCGTGCATGACTAAATATACGCATATAGGAAATGGATAGTTATGTGAAATGCAGAGTGTCAAAATCATTAGACTTACAAGTGCGCCGTTCGGCGTGTTTGTTTCTCGCGCGGGTTATCGCTATCAAATTGGTGTAGACTTCTCTAGATATAGAAAAAGGAAATCGAGTCTAGTCATGTCTCTCTGTGTCTCGCGGCTAACTCTGTAAATAATTTAAGCATAGTTTTAAGTGCCTCCTCCCTCCCCCTCAAAAAAAAAAAAAAAAAAAAAAAAAAAAACAAACAAAAAAACATGAAATATCGAAACAACTTGATTGATGATCAATCCTAGAAATTCGACCTCTCTTTCGCGGTGTAGCATTACACTCCGTGGGAGCAGGTTTTATTTTTCGAGAACGAGAGGACATTACACTTTCTTATGCCAAAGGCTTGAATCGATTGTGCCAGTTGATTGGTAAATATTAGATAGTCGCGATAACAATTTGACGACGAACCACAAGCGAAGGATATTGTGGAAAATCACCGCCCTATGCTCAGCGAGGCTGAACGCTCGTTTCGTGCAGATCTCGGCCGCCATCAAACGGCCGAAATCTTTACAAAACCCCGACTATCGTCCATTCCGATCGTCCAATCTACAGTTCCAAACCTCTTATGCCTCATTCCTACGTGTAGGCGGATAGCTACGCTGAACGTCTGCTACGTAGAAATAGATTCAGATTGTTTTTGTTTTGTTTTTTTGTTTCTCCTGCTGTATAGACGAATGGAAAGAAGTGAGCTGCAGTGTCACCGCCGCGGCGGCAGGTTCGTTCAAAAGAGCCGACGGCTCAGCGAGCGGCCACACGATCTCCCCACTTTGCGCAAAGGATATGATCCTATAAAGAAAGAAAAAATAAGACTGAAAAAAAAAACTATCCAAATAGCGATCGCTAATCTTATCTAAAGCAATTCTACCCTTTCTTTTCTTTTTCTTTTTTTTTTCGGCTTGCATCACTCGAGTAGAACATGCTCCGTGCAACGTTTGAATATCGAGCAAGGCCCGACTTTCGAAGTTGGAAGTTCAATCAAATATACAAACTTGACTGGCTTTAGACTGTTCCATGGTTGAATGCACACCAACATCTTGCATCAAATGCGATCGGCTGACGTCGACACTCCCAACACCGAAACGTCGTACAACTTCCGTCACGTGACCCATCCCTTGTCGATCCCGGATCGTATGGGTGTGGCCCCTTGACCGTTTGGAGACCTTATGTTTTGGGGGTCATTTCTATTTTGCTATACATCCCGTCAATTATTGCGTAGTATATTCCTGTGTATTCCGTACATATCCGTGGATTCCCACAACCCATTCGAATAGCACCGCGTATACAATGAGATCGAAGTTTATCACAAGTCATTAGCCCATTAAGAAAAAAAAAGAAAAATCCCAAAACAAACCGTTTTGAACGTATAGAGTTATACACTGACAAGCGAAAGGGGAGAGCCGCTGTATCTGGTCCACACACACACAAAAAAATAGTTGGGATAACTTAAAAAAAAAGAAAAAGAAAACAAGTCTGCTGAGGGGGAGGCGCGGGGGGTTCGGGATAGCTGACGGTGACGGCAGCGCAGCGGTGGCTCGAGCACGGCGGCGGCGCGTTTGAAAGTTGACTCCCTTCGAACGGGGCATTGAGGAGAGGCTGAAAGGGGGACAAGAACGAAGAAGGAGGGGCGAAACAGGGTGGGTTTGTTTTCTCAGTTCGTGTGTGCTGAACAGTGAAACTAGTATATACATATATACACGACCACAACCGAACCATGTCACCCGTCCTTTTCTCTGTGTCTCTTTACGTCTGCGACTTTACTTTTTTTTTTATTTCGCTCGCTACCAATTAGAAATAAATGCGACACTTTCGCCTCCCCCCCCGTATACTGTTACAGTTGTTGTCGACTTTCTTTTCGTGTCTTTTGATTGTTTGCTGAGCGAAAGCTGAAGACGCTATCGACCATAGGCTGTCTTAATCATGACGTTGCAGCCACGTTCACTGAAACGTTTGATCTTCAATTCGGAATCGCTAACCACGCTTTATTGGTCAGACGATGAAAAATGTACCTCGTGCTTCTTTGACGCAGCTGCGTGCACGGATTAAAATTTTGCTTTCCGCTGAATCTGATTTTCATTCGTTGTTCTGTTTGTTTTTGTTTCTCTTTTTTTTTTATATTGAATTTCCTCTTCTTCTCTTCGGAACTGCCCTTGTACATCGCTTGTATAGATGTTATACCGCCGGCCGATGAAGGGTTTCCCGCAGCGAGGCGGAACATCGTGATGAGTAGGCCAGCGAGGGACAGAGAAAGAGAGAAACGATTCCATCAGTTAACGGGACTCGGCATGGGGGAATCGCCGCGCCAGATAACACGCGCAAGCAGATCAAACGTTTTCGGCAATAGCAGGATAATCATTTCCCGATGCCCTGGACGAAACAAAAAAAAAATTAATCGATCCCGTTCGCTTTAAAATCTCTTTCTGAACATCGACGGCGTTCTTTGTCTCAATCGCGTTCGTCACAGCTTGTCTATTTGAGGCGCTTGTTCGATGATCGGTCGTGTATAGACGAAGAGGGCGTTCGCTAATTAGACGGTGAAGTGGTGAACTTGGCGGAATGTGTTGAGGCGACGGGAACAACAGCCGTCGATGCACATGTCGATACCAATAAGCAGCGCAGCGTAAAGAAAGACGAAGGCAAATGGGTGGAGTTGTGTTTCTCCTTTCTCTCGCGTCGTTTCTGCTGGTTGCTCGTGAAAGACGAGATGACATTAAGGAGGCAACCAGTAGCTTTTTGTCCCCACGAGTTTTTGCGGTATATTTTCTTGATGGGCTGCGTGATAGGAATGTAAACAAACCCTGAGAGATTCGTTGCAACAATGCTCGCATCGTGCTTTAAAATATGGATGTCAAATATAGCCGGTATATGTTGCATAACGTTCTGAGAATCCGTTGGAGCCCCATTTCTCAATAGGACGTGGAATATTTTGGACCTAATGCACTCATATTTGTCTGATGTCACGAGACAACAAAGAGATAAGATGGATAAGATTCTAATGGAATATAACCAAAGCCTAATTAATCTTAGAAATGTCAACCTTTATATGGCGTGTCACACATTATATCTGATAGATGGTCAGCAGCTATAAGCTATTCATTGTGCCCCATAAAATCGGGTTGGACGGTTATATACGCACACTGTTGGCTTTCATCTTATAGACATTGTAGTGTTTTATAGCTATCCGGTATCTAGGCCTGTTAAGTTCAAATTGGAAGACGATGCAGTCAACACAGCGGATTAATTTCATCTCTGCAAGGTCCGCTGTCAACAAAGTATTTCCCATCATCTGCACTAGTCCTCAGATCATTAAACGTAATTGGGGTATGAGGTAACATAAATGGAAATCTTTTATGCTAAGGATCAATCACTTCAGCTTTTATACGACAATTGCCTTAGGATTCGGACGTTGTTCTGTAAAACAACATTTACTTGTCATTGATGTAGAACAGTGTTTATACAACAACCCTATCGTGGCAAAACAAAATTCGGACGTGTGTTTTTTTTCCTTAACTTAAAGTGTTTAGATCAATGCCGTTATAGGGAGCGTCGGCGTGTGATCAGTTTTACAAATAGGACGATGTGATACATTTGTCCTTTGACCTAGCGTTGGCACGAATGAAATTCAATTGGCGCAAATCAACGAAAAAAGATGACCTTATTTGAGCGTATTAATCACAATACATAACACAAGAACACAAACAAACTTATTTAATCGAATAGTAAAGCAAAGCGGGAGGTTTACCGTGCAGAATCTAGTCTCTCTGGATAAAAGTTTGGCTAATTTCAACTTAGGCCTAGCTGGTACAACGTTAGCATTCTCTATACAAAACAGATATTTTTTTTTCTTTTTTGCGCAATTAAGCTGTTAGCCTACCAAAAAATGAAGGAGATGACACACTTGCCACAGCATAGACTACAATCCAAATGAACACGGAAGAATAAATCAGTGCCAAATAGCGTGTTTTACGTTCGGATATGAAAATCCAAATGAAGTTGCATACTGCTCTAGTTCCAAAGTATCTTGCGTTTGTGTTCCTACTGTTAGAAGGAAAAAAAAAACAATTCTAGATTTAATACTCAATGCCAATAAGTTTTGTATACGGTATACTCCATCCTACGATTGCACGCCATTTGAATCGACGCCATTAATAAAGCATAAAGTGATACTAAACCATGGCTGAAATTTTATAGAGAGATATAAGGATGGCTGTAAAAAAAATTATCCGCGTGCACGATGCAACCTATTGGTGGACCCGAGAGCCAATCGGAGATCGTCTCCCGTTGATACAAACGCACACCGCGCACACGCTGCCGCTGCACTTTTTGGCCTTATAACTTTAGCCGCACAGACGCAGTGGGGGGACAGTCGAAAGAAACGAGAGTTGGAGGAAACAAGTGCATGCATCGGCCGCAAATTGACTGATTTTGCGCGTGTGTTTATATCAGTTGATTCTTCATCGTGCCATCCGCTCCCAACAGAAATCGGTGTCATTTACAGTCAAATTAGCGCGTTCATCAAATTCTTTAACAAAGAAATCAATTTGTTTTTTCGGAAGTGGAATAAGAACAGCAGTGTGGACTATAATAGGATTCCATGAGCCCATGTAGAAATCAGGATAGGATCTTTGAAACTATTTCATGGTGATTGATAGACTTGTCTTCGTTATTCAGTAAATTTGCACGGCCTATCCTTAAGAAACGGATGCGGTAACATTGGTGGTAGATTATTACTGCTCTCATCTTTGCTCGAATCGTGCGAGCTGGTGCTTGATCAACAAAAATGGAAATGTGTTCATATCAACATCCGTCAGATGCTGAATTAGCTTCAGTCATCAAAATGAAAATGAGTTTACCTGTGGTGGTTTCGTCAACGGCAGGTAATTCGTCCCTTCATAATCCTCACGGTACGAACAGAGCCTCCTCTATCATGCAATTGGCCCAGCAACATCTACCCAAGTCGGATATCGGCAATGCCGTTGCTAAGGTTTTGCAAGGCTACGATTGGAACTTGGTACCATTGGCAAGCAGGTAAGACATGTAGAAGTTTATAAGCCGTTAATTAAGTTTGATAAAACTGTATATTTTAGAGAGATATTGTAGAGTTTAGGCCAATGGTTAAACTATCACAATTGAATTAACAAATACAAAATAATATTTTAAAATCACCATATTACGTTGGATTAAAATCCACCAATGATTTGATTGCCTCCGACTGACCTCTACACATGATCAATGATTTTCCTCAGATTTTCTTTTCGTGTGCTTCCGGTCATGTTGCGACCGGTGTGTATAAAATTTATAACACAGAAGCAATTCATTGATTCAATTGATACTGACGCATGTGCAACATTGTGAACGTGGGTTTGTGACGTGTCCCATACAATTCCGGGTATATAAGCTGGACTTTAGTCCATCTGCTTGATCAATCAAATTTTGTTGTTCTCTTTTTTGTGGGAGACGTTATACATGTGCAACGTTATTATCAGAGGCTTACGTGCAAACGTGCATGGACTACATGCCACCGGCGCATACACTATGTTTATGTTGTTGGGGTAGGAAAGAAAGGGTCGTCCAACAAAAATGTGATGACGCATCATTGCCCCTGACGGTAGCAAAAAAAAAAGCGAACAAACGTTGATTTATATCGTGTCGTATTGAGACAGAGAGCAGCCGAAAAAGAACATTTATTTTGTAGATCGTTTGTTCTCAACTCTCAACATCCCTATTAGAAAATAAAGCCTAGATCTAATAAATTGATGGACTCCTTTTACTTTTTATTTTTTCAAACATGCAAATGGCCAACTGTAGCAGGTCGAATCCAGAAAAGAGAGATACTCACGTCAAACGACCGATGAACGCTTTCATGGTATGGGCGCAAGAGGCCAGACGGCAATTAGCCGACCAATATCCGCAGTTGCACAATGCCGAGCTGAGCAAAACACTCGGCCGGTTATGGAGGTAAGCACATTCACCTTATAGTCAGCTTTCGTGTCGTGGTCAAAGTGCAATTTTCCCAATGATTTGTTTTGTTTTCCGAATTATGACCAAATGATGTGTTATGGCTGCTCACATTGGTACATCACGTAGGCCAAAGAAATTCAAAAAAAAAAAGGAAATGCCTTTGGATGACAGAGCCCGCCTGCTTTCGTAATAACAATAGTCAATCAGGCTGATCGGCTATGGGCGGCTCTGTTTGAAGTTGATAACAGTTCTGTTTAGCTGATTAACCGCTCTGTTGGTCTTACGCTTGACTGCTGGCTTTGGCGGGCAGTTTCTCTGTGGCCTACCGGCGCCGCTGGAATGTCAACAACAACCAGCCAGTCGTTGCAATCTTTTTTTTTGTGAGCTTTGTACGAATCCGATTTGGAATCGGCTTTACCACATCTGAACAATTTAAATGGTTAGTGGGAACTAGAACTATAGGGTGCCCATCCTTCTACTTCCGTATAGCTTTAATCGATTATGAGTCATGCCATTCTTGAAATATTAAGGCGAAGTATACTATGAAATGCACTGACATACTGCGTTTGACGGATTCATGCTGGTGAGTCACTGGAAAATCAAAGCTGCGAGTATGCAAACGATGAGAAATTAGACATGTTTGAATTTCTACGACTGGCTATGATTCGATGAATTCATAAGGGTTTTCGAGGGTTATAGATTAGTTTTGAAACGTGATCGAATATCTAATGCGTAATGTAAAAAGAAAAAAAGTTGAACAAACTGTACTCGTGTGTAAGTTGCGTTCACGACAAAACTATCTAAGCCAGCAGTCGCACATTTGAAAGTAAACATCGAATTGATTTAATTTTGCCCTTGCCGAAAGAATTTTCCCTGGGATAGTTATGCACGGCAAATGTCTTGGACGGATGGCAATTCGGAAAGAGAAAAAAAGAAGGGTGAACATATAGCAATTCCTGTAATAACGCACACTTTGTATGGATGCGTGCACGCCCGCATGTTAAGTGACCGCCCTTCATTCTACCTCGTTTCTTTCTCCCTCTCTCTCTCCTTCTCTCTCAGTATCCTCGCCTATACCCGATTGCGTTTCTCAACCGAATCTTAATGTGGCCCGAATAATAATCCATCACTCGTCTACTGTCATATGGCAATGAATTCCGATAGGGATGACGTCGCGATACGACCGCAGCATCACTGTCTAGATGCATACGGCTCCACAAAGTATTGAAAAAAAACACGGTAGCAGCTACAGCAGCACGGATGTGTATAGCAATATAATACAGAAGCGACGTCCAAGCAGCAGGTAGAGAGACGGAAAAACACGGCTATCCGATAAATGATGATGGTCAAAAGGGAATCCAGTCCGTTCGATTGATTGCCAGATGCCAAGCGACCATCGATGGTCATGTAGCAGTCAGGCCGAACATGGCTTTGGGTATGTGTCCGTGTGCGGCCGGGCCGGGGCGGCGGCCACAATGGCGACGGCGGCAAGTTTCAGATGAGAATGCTTTCTGTAGCTCTTTTTCTTCTTCTTCTTCTTTTTCTTCTTCTTTTTCTTCTTCTTTTTTTCCCCTTTTTAGTCTTTTTGTGTGTGTGCTCCCGAATAGCGAGCTGACATATCATCGCGCTACTGATGACCTCCATTAAAAGCATTATTTGGCAGAGGTCGTCTTGCTAGCTGCTATCCTTTCACGCTTCCCGACGTCTCATATGTTTTTTTTTTTGTTCAGATGCTGTCTCTCTCTTCCTCAATAGATCCGGAGCTTTGAAACTTTGACGTGTCTCATCTATAAAATACCAACCGGACAGGGGAAAAAAAAAGAGAAAGAAGAGAGAGAGACTTCGACGGGAGAAGTAGTAGATAAAAAGAAATAAATAATAAATAATAGAAAAAAAGGGAAAAGGGAATAGCCTTTGACACGTACACGCGAGATTCTCTGACCACCGCCGCGGTTGAGGGGATATCCATCAACAATAAGTAGTTACTTCCATGGATGGCTTCTAAAGCAATATTATGTCGCGAGAGAGAGAGAGAACAAGAATAAAAACCAACAAAACAACAAGAAGGAAAAAAAACCCAGAAAACCCCAAAAATAATATTAAGAAAAAAAAAGAATCAGGGAAAAGAAAGAAAAAGAAAACGAGATAAAAAAGGAGATGCATTTCCATCGTCCAAATGATAGCTCCCCGATTTCTACAACAAAATCTGCTTGCAATCTTACTTTCAAATCGAAACAATCATTTGTAACAGTCTTGCGCACTTCAACCCAAAAGCCCATCCTTCAGGGGACTGGAGTTTCCCAAAGACTCTGAATTCAATTCCAGTAGCCGGATCCTTGGTTGTGTCTTTTCCTTAAGCGCTTAACGACTTTTAGGAAAGAAAAAAAAAGAATAGCCCCTGCCCTCTGATGCCAAAGGAGACACGAAAAGAAAGAGAGAGAGAGAGAGAGAGAGAGACAGCATGGGCTCTAGGGCATATTTAGGCGGCTTTTATAGACAGCCAGAATCGATGCAGCGTCCAGTTTATATATATAAATATATTGACAAGAAAAAAAAAAAGAAAAAGAGACAGGGGTCGTGGAAGGTCTGGTGATGTCGGAGGACTACGGTCTGTGTGTTGGCTCCGTGTTTACCAATCCCTGTGTATGTGTGTGTACGCGCATCCGTCAGCGGCTTCTTTTCACGTCGGCTAATCTTTCCCCTCAATGGCCAATGCCGCCGCCCTTTTTTTCCCCCGTACGGCCTCTATATCGACCATGAAGCTACAACCCTCCTCAAGTTCTTATAACCACCCTTCGTGTTGTAGGCCGTAACCAAGAAAAGCCACCAGTCAGCCAAGTTGTTGCTTCTGTCACGAGCTAGTGTCACACATGTTTCCGATCCATTGGCTGCTCAAAAAATTGGACAACATGTTTAGTTACAGCACAATGATTGCGAAAAAAAAAGCCGATAATTTGTAACTGCCCTTTCACCCCTTGTCTGAGCTCGCTGAGTTTGCCAATAGACTCTGATAGGCATCGGTATAACGTACATCATCCTCTCATTCGGTATCTTCAACACGAGCTCGTCTAGCTGATAACCACCTTTTTTTTAAAAATATATTTATGTTAGCCTAACATACTGAACAAGTGTAGATACACCGACAAGGAGTGTCGAACATGTCCTAGTCATTTTTTCCGTTGCTTGGCGTGCTTCTGTTCGAAAACAGTGCGCGTCGCAATGCGATAAGTTCAATCAGTCGGCGATAATCACTTCACTATCCTTGTGGATTTTTGGGGGACACATGTCTGGCAGTGTTATAGTCTATTACGCGCACGTGTTTCACTAATGTTCTTAATCGATTTTTGAAGTTGACAAGGCCTTATACCTTCGTTGGGGGTAGTTAGTCGAAAACAATAGATGTAAGCAAACGTAAACGTTAATGATAGTTGATGAACATAGCATTCTTGTTTCACGCTAACGTTAACAAGGATTTTTTTAAATTCTTTAGTTAAATGAATCGTTGACTGGGAGAATAAACTAGGAAACAGGGTTCCGCGGATAAATTGTGATAGTACCGTTAACATAAAACATTCCTCGTTCAACCCACTATTATATGCATACCGCACATGGGAGAGAGCACATGAGATTTATAAGCAATGGGCAGTCGAACTGTTGAAATGCGAGTTGATTTCCATTTTCATACAAAAATGGTTATGGTATGCCAATTTCGAAGGCTATCACATGCATTGCTGAACGAGTTTTCACGTCAAATAACGATAGCTAGTTCATCAAACTTTGGGGAAAAACACGTAGCAGATAATATGCACAGCTGGACCCAAATGAACTTCGTTCATATTCGATCGTCTCCCGAAATACTCAAGAAACTATTCGAATTGTCACAAACAGAGCAGTTATCTTCATATTTTCCCTATTTTTGAGACGATTGTCTTTGAAATCTGGTTCTCCAGTTGATTTGATGTATACCTTCGAAGATCAGAAAAGAAATTAAAAAAAAAATTCTCATCAGCTGTTATCGGGGGAAATCCGACGGTCAAAACTTTGACCGTACCCTGGTGCTCGTCATGAAACTGACGACGTTCAAGAACTCAACCGTAATGAATTTTCGTTTGTATAAACAACACACAAGGCTTTGGTAATCGGCAGAATTGCGCTGTTTATAAGCCGATGTGACATCTTGTCCCAAACATCCAGCAGCAAGATGACCTCAAATGTTCCATTCCCGTCGCGTTCATATTTCGTGTTTACCCTCCATGTCATTTTTTCCCTTTCCGCCTGTGCTTTTTGTTCATCAAAAATAATAACCGCATATAGCCATGGAAGCAAAGAAAAAAAGGGAAAACAAAAATGGGACATGACTTTATACCAAAACAATGTACAAAACCATATGGAGCCACGTCATAACAGAGGGAATGTTCCGGGAGTTTTTCAGAACGCCTTCGCATTCTGAACGGGGATTTGTTGACAGAGTATCCGTGGAGAGTCGAGTTGAGTAGCAGAAAAGTGAAGGACCGAATAAAAGTAATAACATTCCAATAGGCGTATTCCATACGTATAGACTAGGCTACTATTGTAAATCATTTTTTGAGGGTTTGACGATCGTCAAGTGTATTGTCAATAGTTTCGTTCAGCCTTTATTCACGCTCCTCATCATCGATCTATAGCTACTTTTTCTTTTCGTCGCTTCGCCCTTTTTTTTTTGCCTAGCGTAGTTAACATTCTTTTCCACGGCATTTGAGCTCTTCATCACGCCGTCTTTTATTCAGTGACCCATAAGCACTTGGTGACATTAAGGTGCAGCAAAGACGATCTCTTTCTTGTTGCTCGGCCACTTGTATGAGCATAACAACATTTTCCCTATTTCGGTTTTCAAAAGGGGGGAGAGCGGGAGTACATCTGCTGAATCGAAAGAAATAGTGGCTGAAAAAAGACCGGCACGCCTTAGTTGATGCAACAACGTCCAGTCTAATTTCGTGCAGGCCTCTTGAGTTTGTCCAACAATTCGTTTTCACGAAGACCACGAGTGCTTTTTGACATATTTAGCATTCTGACACTTTGGCAGAAGTATTTGTGGAAATTGAATGACATCGAAAATTTTCTGTTGCCTTCAATTGAGCGGAAGAAAATAAGAATTACCGATTGACCAATCATTTAACAAATTATGCCAGACGAAAGTGGTTTTATCGTACGATGCGTCATTGCATGGGTGTGGCATTAAAAACGGCGACATAGGTCATCTTCATGCACATTTTTCTCGGCTAATGCAGGCTAATAATAGACTACGGCCTACGTGACTGTCCTCATCCAGCAACGGGCCATACTCCATTTACTGAAGGTTATAAACTGATTATTATGGTTTATCATACAATGACGGCTTGAGAGACTGTCAGCTGCCTCTACAATTGAGCAATCTTATACTTACCAGGTGACACGTGTATCGACTTTGTCGTCAAATATCAACTCTCGATACAAATAAAACGGGAATAGGCTCATTCAAAAAAAAAAAGGAAAACTGAAAGTAGCTTAATAAAATGGTTTCTGATAATAAAAGTCTGCACAAATTCATATCGTTCCGGCGGCAAGATAGTTGCCCTGCAGATTGAATCGTTTTTCCGGTCAAAAAAGACTCTATCATGCATACCAATAAAAAATAATTAATCAATGAAATATTTAGGGTGTTGAGCGAGGACGACAAGAGGCCATTTGTGAAACAGGCCGAACGACTGCGAGAGCTGCACAAACAAGAGCATCCCGACTACAAATATCAACCAAGGCGACGCAAGATTGCTGGCGCTAAATCGTCGCAAATGCCGTCGTCGAGCAGCGCAAATTCGGTCCCTGCCACCGTGGCCAAAACACGTCCAAAGCATCATCACCACTCGTCAACAAGGTTTTACCTTTAATCTTCTCTTAATAGGCCTGGGTTGTTATTTGAGAATAATAAACTGTGACACTCCGTTGTCACTTTTCGATTTAATGTCCTGTAGCACGGAATATTGGCCTAGCTGATTTAGTAATTGTAATTTTTGATTGAATGATTTAAAGGATTCAAAAAGATCGGGATTCACCTCGTACCGGGACCAAATCAGTCGGCACTAAATTACGCAATCATTCCCGCTCAGCGACGAAGATGGTGACGTCGCCGTCGAATCAGGCCTCCTCCTTCGACCGTAACGGTGGTAAGTTGACATCTCTCACATTGCAGCATCAATCCATTTGTTTTTATCAAACGCTGGATGCTACCGAGTATATATATTTACTTCACTCGAATTTTCTTACGTCCTGTTAATTGGCTCTAGGAGGCGAAGTAAACAGCCAAAAAATTAACGCAACTGGTACGCATCATGGCGCTTCCGTTCCTCCACAGCCATTATCAGGTGGAACACCAGAACGTCGAATTCCATTGTCTGAAGGCCTCGTCGAGTCTACGCACACATTAAACAGCCGTGGAGAGGCTCCAGGTCCGTACCCAACCATTATTACCACTATCGATCTGGACACAATCGTATAATTCCGAAACGACTCGGCCCACAGACATCTCTTAACACTTTGATTATCACATCGATATCCATAACTTCAAATCTCATTGCAAATATTCTTTTTCAGATATTGGTTGTAAAAGCTATTCAAGCACAAATGCAACAAACATCTTGTGCAGCGAAACTTCGGCCGCTGCCGATCAAGAAGAATACAACTCTTACTTTCAGCACAGCGTCGCTATTGGAGGTGTGGCATCTGGAAGTGAAATCGGGGCATTCAACAACAACATCCCCGTCTCATCATACTCCCATTCCAGCTATTCTTCCACGATTCCGGCTACTATTTCTTCTAATAATTGCATGTACGAGCAGCAAGCCTATCTAGATCACCAGGGCGCAGGAGTTGGCATTTATTTGCCATGGTCTCACACGTCCAACAACGTGGGCGCTCTCCTTCAGCGTAATTACCCTTACGGAAACTGCAACGGTTACGGGCCTTTGCAACAGCAGCAAGCGACCTCGTCGGAAGACAGGAGTGATTCCGCCCAATCCTATGTGTCTTCTCCTCCAAGTTGCACGTCATTGAATTCGCCAGTTGCCTCACCGATCGCTGCTGCGATTGCAGCAACCACAAACTTTACGTACAGCAGCTGCAGTAGCAGTCGTAGTAACAGTAACTGTAACAGCCCCGCTGCTCAACAGGCTCAACACCAGTCAAGCTATCAGGAACTCTATTCACCAGTATGGTGTCACACAGTTTTTACATCTATTAATTTACAACTGATGATTTTTTTTTAATTTTCTATCAAGCGTTTGCAACCTGGTGGTGGAATTATGAATGCACATCAACATCAGCTAGAACATCCTGGATCGCATACTGCAAGAGGTCCCACGACTTCCTCCATCGACGCCAATGCTGCTCAATATTTTTACGGCCATGCATCTTCTATAGCAGGGCATTCAGTGCCAGTGAATGCGGTGGATGGTTATCAGCAACATTCGTACTTGCCCTCTTCACCATCAACATCTTCCACCACCAAACCTAGTGTAGCGACTGCAGCCGGAATTTTTTCAGGGGGCTTGGAGCCGTGGCTCAACTATATGTAAATCAACAAACATCCTTCTACAAAAATGAAAAAAAAAAAAAAAAAACAAACAAAGAAAGAGATTAAAAAGTGTGTACGCTAGAAGAAGACTTATTCAAAGGTAAGCAACGTTCATTTTTTACTGCACACAAGAAAGCGTTCAAGACAAACAGCTAAGAAACCAAACAAAAAAGGAACGAACGTAGCGAAGAGAATCACATGGCAATTGAATAACTACGTTTACATTTGAAAACAGACAACGTCTAACAGCAAACACTTTCTGCAATAAATGTAATAGATTTTATCGAGTAGCTATCATTAAAGAAAAAATTGGCCTTGTCGATTACATCAAATTGCAGAGGCATCGTTATCGTTACAATGTATAGAGAGAAAACCATTCGAAATTTTGAATTTTCATAACTTTCAAAGATATAGTATAAAAGAATTTTAATAAATTAATAAATAATAATAGTAAAAACAAAACAAAAAACAGCACCAAGAACAGAAAAACTGAGATTAAATTCCTTTTTGTCTCTCCTTTTTAAAATAATTCAATGTTTTTCTTAAGGCTATACAGTCTATTAATAAGACTGTTTTCTGGTTTATCGTGTTTGTTAAATGTTCCCCTACCTCACCATTTTGGGAAAAAAAGGTTCATTAACTGAGAAAAAAAGTATTGCAATGCTATGAAAATAAGCGTCCTTCAAATCTTTTCGAGTCTTTCTGCCTTTCAAGGTTTCAAACAAACTTTCCTTGGGTTTATCGAAACGCAGCAGCGTGTCAAAATCTGTACATATACGTGTGCCTTTGCATTTCTGTGTGGTGCCTTATATTTCCGATCTGCTTTGCGTCGGTCAGCATACGTGTAGTAGATGATATAAACCCTGTAACACCTTTTATTATTTTACACTTCAAATCCTGCTTTTAACATTAACAAAAAAAAACGATATTACCCCCCATCCCCACCTCCCTTGGCTAGAAAATAAAAAGTCTACCACGAAGTAATAAAATCGCTTACTTAATAAACTGATTGTAAAAATCCATGAAACCCAGGGATTAAATTTTTTAACTTCCTTGGACGTTATATAGTAATAATTGCTCTTCAAAATTCATTTTAACAAAAGCTATCGAATCCTCGTGAGCCAAGTTAGGCCCATTGAAAATACTCCGACGAAATTTTAAAATGTTTGATCGATTCCCTGCAACAAATGGAAACTTATTCAACTTGCACACACGATGTTTCGATAAATTGTCAGCATTCAATATTTCGCGAGCGTCCATAAATGAGGTTGGTGAAGGGTCACATACCAATGGGTTTTACATCATTGTTGGGCACTCATTCATGCTTTCGTGAATTCGTGCATGTGTACCTCTTTGCGTAATTGATTTTTGTATAGTATGGTTTGCGATCCCACGAGGAAAGCATTCATGTCAACTGAAATCTGTAGCTTTTCTCTAAGCCAAAAATGGCCTGGGAATTATAGTTCCCTCCATTATACTTCATATGTCCGTTCTATGACAACTGTGTTGGTTTTGTCAATTTAAAAAAATTAAGAGTAAATTCTTGTTAAGCACTTTTCAGTGAACAAAAAAAATGAATATACGAAGAATTTGTCCTGTTAGTTTGAGTCCACTGTTTGCAATCCTTTCGTCGGCTGGTTTACCAAATCGTCGAGCGCTGCCCTGCGAAAGCGAGACCTAGAAATAATTCTATTTGCTTGCTCATGAATACTCGTTATTGCTAGTAAGTATATATCAATTTCACTTTTTAAACAATTCTTAGCAGCGTAGCGTTGGTTGTTTGCTATTTGGGTTTTAGGGTGTCTGCTTCTCGTTGATGCCGCTTCCGGTGTTGGGAGTTTGGCCTAGGAGGAGCCCCAAGTTGTTTCCCGTAAACTCGCCTTCTCAATGACATGTTTACGCGTGCCGTTACAGCAACAACTAGATATTTAAAAATATATACATATCATGCATCAAGACGAGCCCCGTGTATTTAAAACCTTTTTAATACGCCATCAAAATAGGTTTCAATATCTTTGAGGATGCGTTCAAAGTTTTCATGTAAACTAGCGGTGCCATCAAGATATTGGATTTCATTGGCGAAAGATAACTTTTGCATCTCTTTTAAGTGAAGAAGATACATAGGCCATGCTACATCAGAAAAATACGATGGTTGATCTGGTATGTTGTAGGAGGTCCTTTTGCGACGGCGAGCAAGACACTCCTCGAAAGGGAGTGTCAAAAAGTATTTTAAATCACATAGTTGGGCAAGCGGTGGGTAGTTGAAGATTAGAAATCCATCAATAATCAGAAGGTTTTGTGTTGGCAGCTTTTCGTTTGAGACATCGTCGATAATCTCTTGAACTTTGCGCGTCATTGAAATCATATCAATGCTCTCAAGAGAATCCCAATTGGGATGACCGACACTATCCAATTTTTGAGACTTTGAATCACCACAGGAAAAATAAAAATCATCTTGACATATAAATTTTGCTCTCGGGAACGTTGACTTTAACAAACTGGCGATCGATGATTTACCCCCACACGTTACGCCTAATGTAAAAATCATGCCTTTCATCATTACCTACATATATTTATGTGAATAGGAAATAAAAAGATGGTTACCTGATATGCCAACCGTCAACATTTTCCTCCCAACTCTGTTAAGGCATTGTAGTGAAATCATGAGGACAAAAATCACTGAAACTTCATAAGCCACAGTGCATACACAGATAATACAGTCACCATCACACTTAGTATAGATAAGGGAACACCAATAGCATACAAGTTGTCAGGAAAGTATTGATGAGCAAAAAAGTTAGGTTCCAACAGTGGGAGACAAATAGTCCAGAAAGTATAATAGATTGAAAAAATGATGCAGAGGAATAGCAATATTTTTCCAGTCAGAATGTCATTCCCAACTGCCATCAGTTCATATTTTGGTTTTAAGCTTTCACAAAATATTCTCGTTCAAATTTGAGGAAATCTTCTTCAGTAAAAACAGTGGAGTTCTCTTTCTTTTTTGGTGCCTTTTCGATAGTTTTGTGTTGCTTTTTCAGTTGATAAGAAAATATCTGGGATAATAATTATTTCATGAATCAAAAGCTTCTCTCAGTATTTGATCTATTTTTCAATTCTCAAACCTTGTTGGCTGACTCCTCAGTGATGGTCTTTTTCTGTGACAGCTTTTCAAGCAAGGCCAAGTTCTCAAGTGTTTTATCTTGCTTGGGATGTTTCTTGACAAATACTTCAATGGCTGATTTAACTTTCCTGTCTTTTAGAGTTGCTTGCTTCTTAATCGCAGTAGACGATTTCTGGATAACACGTTCAGTTTTTCTTTGCGACGATTTCTTTTTCACAGATTTCTCTCGCTTTTCCTCGTCCTCGAACAATCGTAAACTTTTCTTCAACAAAGAAGTCGACATAATAACGGAGACTCAAATTCAAAAACTTAGTGTTAATGTTTGAGACATGTGGATCTTAGCGAATAGCTGTCGTCTGTATCGTCTGTCGATATGGAGTCGGCATTCCGCTATTTCCGCAAGCCGTCGGAAAATAATGGTTTCATGTCTTGGTATTAAGGTAAAGAGCACCATCTAGCGAAAGGTTCTGCTACTAGTACCAGTCCCCATGGCACTGGTAGGCTCCCGAATACCTGAAGGGTCCTGGGAAGTGGGAACTGGCATGAATTGGGAAAGGCGAGTGAGTTGCAAAAAATTTTGGCGGTGAATGAATATGTGATTGGTACTGTGGTAGGTTGATGTACTGTACTTTAGACCATGAAACCTCTTTCTTACATGCTCCTCCTAGAAATACCTAGTGGTGACACCCGAGCCGTGCACAGATAAGTCCCAAAACGTTGCTTTTTTCATGGTGGAATGAGAAACAATGGTTGTGACTGGGAGAAATTCTAATGTACTGTACAACAGACGAAAGACCGTAAACCTACTTCAAATGTGCACGCCTATTTTTCTTAGTATAACTGCGAAAGTGAAGAAATACAATTATAAGCTTGATAATGAGCAAAAAGGACGGAATAGCTGAAAAGTTAGTTGGTGGTTATGGTGCTATCCATAATCAATAACTCCTAAACCCAATCAAAAATTAAATAATAATGTTAATAATGAATAAATTCGTTTCAAAATCAAATAAGAACAGTAAGGCATTTTCATACTGTATTTATATCTTTTATTTAAATCGCAAGTGAATATTGCTTCGCCGAAAAAAGACGGTAGTTATTTTCCTTTTTTTTTTGCATAAAAGACGGATAATTACCGCGTGAAAAAAAATGTAGACTTGAAAAATGGTGCAGCAATGAAGTTCAGATTGCTGTGAAGCTTTGCCTTTGGTTGGAACTCCATGCTTTCAAGCGACAGAACTCTTACCTTTTTAATCACCAGGCGACTCTCGGTGACTAAAAGTGACTAAAATCATCTCGTGACTAAAAGATATGCTTCAGCAATCAGCACCTCCTGAGTAGCACTTTGAATAAGGGGTTTTCGCAAAATCGTTCTGCAGTTGAGGATACCTTTAGGCAAAATTAGCCGATCTCACCCAAACGGAATTCCTATCAGGAAACTAAATAAGAATAAAAATAAACAAAATTTAAAATATAATAGGGAGTAAACACATGAAAGTGTATTAAGCGAAAACGTATTAGCCTAGACAACAAAGATGAAAACGAAATTTTGACACTTCCGAAGTTCCGAGTATCACATTTAAGGACATAAATGATCGAATTTAAATAGATGCAAGCTATTCGTTTGGAATAGAATCATGAGGTGATCATATGTAAATATGTAACAGATGTAACAGAAAAATCGTGAAAGCCTTCGGATGGATATTTCAAATTTATAGCCCAGACTTCCTCACAACATTCAGTTCTAAAGATGAAAAATGAACTAGCTGTGGGGCACTGAAAGTGTTAACGTCTCATTTGTATCCGAAAATGTCTTAATTGCTTCCGACGCATTCGGTTGGCTATTACGGTGGTAAATAGAGCTTGTTATCAACGAGGCTTGCTCACATTGAAAGAGCTGACTTGAATGGAAGCACTAAATCATCGTTTCATTCACCAGGCAGTCAAATTAACAGTGCTAGCTTTACAATCAATTTGAGCTTTGCTATCATCAGAATAGACGATAGGCAGCTCCTTTGAAAAGTCGTACCAAGCCTCCAGAGTCGGAAATCCAAGTTGCGTCGTCACCAACTCCACCGGAATATTTGGACGATAACTAACAGTATAAGCGTAAGAACTATTATTTCACTTCAAGACAATAAAAAAAGTAGTAGAACAAAATAAGAGGATCAAAATCTTGGACTGATGCGATCGACTGGAAATGCGATTTTTAAATTACAAAGATGAAGAGAGAAAACAAATGTAGAAAAGATGTGTTTGCTCTAATAATTTTTCTACTAAACCAATGCATGTCCAAGAATTTTGACCACTCTTTCCAAAAATAACACGGTATCGTACAAAACCCGATCGTTGAAATCCTGTAAAATAACAAGTTACGTTTATCAACTTAAAACTTTCATTGGCAAGGGTAAAAGCAGCTAAAAACGATTTTTAAAAGAAAGAAACAACAAGGAAACAAGAATTTGCAAAGAAAACTTGTGCCTGAATCCCCTGTCAGATAAGGCACTTTGGAAAAATCTTAAAATTAATTAAATAAATAAAATAAAATAAAATAAGCCGGAATACGTACGCCTTGATGAGTGTCTTTAATGCAAGTTTTCTCTCCCTGTCGGCAAACCAGCTCATTAAATGGGCCGACATTCGTGGAGCGTGATTATACAGTCGGAAAAAACGTCGAAAATTTGCCAACGCCCAGGATGAACGTACCTCTAAGGCGTGTGCAACACATTCGTCGGATTTTTCTGTAGGAGTCAGGCTAGCCATTGTGGTGTTTAAATCTGCATAGAAGAACCATGTTTGTAATTACCAATTAGCCTACCAATCAAAAACAAACTAAATCATAAAAAAAGAGAGAAAAAGAACTACGAACCCATGGTACTCTTGGTGAAAATGTAATACAGAATTCTGTAGGCGATAAACTCTTGAAGATTCTTCCCACCTAGTTCATGATGAAGAGCCTTTAACTGCGTTTGACATTGATTGAATTCTTCGTGATCTGCTGCCTCTAGAGCTAGTCGAGCATGTGTTTCATAGACTTCAACGGTGAATGAATCCCGGATACCCTGCACTGTCAAATCCTGTCTTATTGATTTCATTTGGTCACAGCAGGACCGATAATCGGGGTTAGCTATCCAAGATGTTTTTACCTGTACAAAACGAATACGTTAATAACATTAGCTGAGTAGGCCATAAATCAACACTTACTTTATAAAGCGCTTTTTTGAGAATATGTACAGGTCTAACAGTTGAAGGATCAGGAGCAGCAGTCAACCTAAAAAATGGCTTCTCAACTTCGCAACACGTACCAACAATAAGTAAATTTGACCAATCTTCTTCCCCGGTGACGTCTTCCCTGTACAGGCTGCTATCGGGCAACGTCGAAAGCCTTATTTTCTTAGGGACGTGAAAGCGAGCCTGACGCTTACGCAGTTTGTCTGGAGAACTCCAATTGGCTCCCAAGACGGTTCGGTTCCCAGACCCCAAAACTGCACCTACTTTCCCAGTGGCACCCACCAACTTTTTTTGATTTTTTCTCTTCTGTTTCTTTAGTTGTGATTTTGTAAGCTTTTTGAAAGGGGTTGGTGATGAGCGACTAAAGGTAGGTGATCGTGAATGAGAGGGGGAACGGCTTCGAGACCGCGATGTGGAACGGCTGCTCGAACGTCTTCTACCAGCAAGTGAGCGAGTTGGAGATCGAGATCGTGATCGAGACCGAGAAGATGATGATGACGACGAGGATGATGAGGATTTCCTCATGGCAGCACCGTACAATGCTTTCCGTTGTCCTTTCAGCTGAAATGAGATTTGATTTTGTTTAGTGCCAGCTGTTGCCTTCAACGCAGATATTCCTAGCATGGAAGCCCCTGTCTTATCGAAGCTATTGCTCAAATTGGTTGGTTTTCCATTTTTTAAAGCTGGAGCAACACTTGCAACTGGTTTGACATCCGTAACTTCTACGCCACTAGATGCAGTTTTAAAAGGTGAGACATTCAGTCCCAAATTGGGGATAGTCCTGAATCCAGAAGCCCCTCCAGCTGGCGAGCCTCCAGCAGTAACTCCAGCTTTTATGGGAGTCACACTAAATCCCGATGTTCCTGCCTTTATGCCAGAGGCAGCTCCGCTTGTTGGCACGTTCATTTCTACCTGAAAATGAAGAGATGATTGATAAAATAATTTTTTTTTCTGTGACAAACTAATTCAGCTTACACTTGACAAATTCGGGAGGGGCTCGTTATCCCAATCTTTAGTATAGACTATTCCGTTTCTTTGAGCTGAAGAGATTTTCCCCTTAAGAATCACTTCAAGCATATCTAGATCAACAGGCGACTGACATTTGGCAAAACAGAGTTCAACGTAACGAAGGAGATTAGGCGGCCATTTGTCCAAAATTTTAGAAATTTTAGTTAGTGCAGGGACTCGCTCCGGAGACTTGCTACGAGTATCTTGCTGACCACTAGCAGCCACTTGTGGATTAGTAGGGTATTGTGGAACCTGTATGGCTCCAGCGCTTCCTGATGATTTATTTTCTTGCTTTGGCTTCTGCAATTTATTGCCCTTAGAGGGAATTGTGAATTTAATAGAACCTGGAGGGGGTGGCTCATATGGAGCTGTAACAGCAGGGGGAGGAGGAGGAGGGGGTAGAGGTGGTGGAAGGCTTGGCAAAGGTGGAGGAACAGAAGCATTTCCTGCAGTAGAAGTTACAGGAGGCATTTGGTAACCATTTCCATTCCAAGTGCCTTGTCCCATCCACTGGCCTTGCATGGGAGTTGGATACCCATATGCCTAAACAGATTGCATTAATATATTGTTAATATTTTTTAGAGAAAATTAACTCACATATGGATAGTATGTCATTTGTCCGTGTGGAACCTGGTAAGGGAACTGCCTGCAAGATGCAATGTAATAAATATGATGAATATTAGAACTATCTTCATACTTTTTGTTATTCAACTGTTTTAAACCATTAATCTACATGTACACCATTCATTTATTAGGTGTACACAAATCAAAGCCACATGCCATCTGCAAACATGTAGAAATGAATTGTCAAGAGTTTAAAGAGCCATTCACGATAACAGATTAAACCTTTTTACACATATTTTACAATTTCCTCTATCAAATTAGTGTACAAACAACTAAAAGCAGGTTGAAATGGCCGAAAGCAGTACTTACGGATAGGATTGGCCAGGTATGGCTCCATAATTGTAATAGCCTGCATACGGCTGTTGCTGTTGCCATCCTGCTTGATTAGTTTGTTGTGGGTTGGCTTGTTGCTGTGGGGTATTTGGTTTCCCATCTCCCATTTTAAGAGTTTTAAGATTACTTTTATGCAAGGCACAATTTAATTCTACTTCTCCTTTCTAACACTTATGGAAAACTCGAAATCGCCAAACGTTCAGTTTTTTTTTTCTTCGGCAGACCAGGACTATAGTTTAAATCTTCCTAATGGAATTTAAGGTGTTTTTCATACTTAATAAATCTATAACCAAGAATAACTAAAAAAAACGCTTTAAGTACAGGACAATCA
This sequence comes from Daphnia sinensis, assembly GCA_013167095.2. Lineage (NCBI taxonomy): Eukaryota > Metazoa > Arthropoda > Branchiopoda > Diplostraca > Daphniidae > Daphnia > Daphnia sinensis. The sequence continues at coordinate 5,792,658 of CM023194.1, forward strand.
TGTGGACGCACAAGCACAGCGGAAAGATCAGCCTGAAATAATGGAGTTTTTTCAGCACAAGAGAAAATGGAATGTAGAAGACATCTGGCGGATTAAAACTGAAATGTAAGTTCTTGTCTCTTGAACGGATACGGGTAGCCTACGCCAAAAGCACAACCTCACAATCACAAAGACACCAAATCATGCAATTTTATTTATAGAGCAATTAAATTAAGTATGTGAATCGTTGTGAATAAAACAACCACGAGACTATCGAATAATATAGACTAGGTCTTATACACATATCTTTTTTTTTGTATGAAATTTACGTAACAATCATTTGGTAACAGTCTGGTTTAACATTTATTGAACACAGTATCGGCGTATCGACAAGATAACCATTGAAGTGATTTGTAAAATATATTTACCAAACGTCCGCATCGTCGAATGAACCGTCGTCTACATCTTCATCATCATATTCATCAAAAAAATCATCAATATCTTCATGGAAAACATCAATGTCTTCCATCCAACCGCCATAGGCTTCCCTTTCGTCACCGAAGCCAAATCCGTTACTCGCTCCATTATCGTGGCTGGATTCTTCTGAATCTCCGCTGCTCAGTTCTTCGTCAGAAGTTTCGTAAGCAAAATTCTGGGTCTGATATGGGCAAGGGATGGAGGACTGGCTGCGTTCAAACTTGAGACGTATCTTTAGAGACCCTTTGTTGAAATAATCCATCAGATCATAAGAATTCTCTCTTTCTTCTTTTGAATTCAGCATTCCACTAGGAAGGCCCAGCTCTTTCAGTTTCGGCAGTTGTATAGAGAGCATCTTGGTTCCAGCCATGGTTAGGCCCGTACATTGCCGAATGCGTAAGGTATGAATGCGTTGCCAGTACTTTGCCATATCGCACCAGTTCGCAATGCTAGACGCTTTGGTACCAATATGGCAGCAGTCGAGGTCCAAATGTAATAACGAGCTTTTTTCTTCAAACAAATGCGAATATTGTGCATGAAGGCAAATGTCACTTTCCAGACGGCTGAGCTTAGGAAGAAAAGCTTCAGGAGGCGAATATCTTTCCTCTGGATCTTCGGTTTGCAATACAAGTGATGAAGCCAAGAAAATTCGTAGGACTTCCAGCTCTTTGCATGCAATGAGACCCGCAATATCAATGCGGTCGCAAGAAACAAAGGTAAGCTGTGTCAACTGGGCGGCAATAGCTGTAAGAATCGCTTTGCGGTAATCCGGTGACACTTTGATGAAAGTTACAACTTGGACCTACAAAACAGACTGAGTATGGTTCCACCTATAGGTTACAGACAGAATTTAACGTTACCTTAGGCCATTCCGTGACTAAAATTGAACGAAGCTGGTCAGGTGTTACCGGGTCAGTGTGGAACATCTGAGAGAAGGTAACTTCCATTAAATTAGGACACATGCGGCCAATAGCTTTCATCATCATTTCGTCACAAATATTGACAAAATCAATGCTAGTCAGGGCAATGGGGCCTGCAAAAATTATACAAAAAAAGCAATAGATAATTTTCTTTTTTTAAATCTCAACGCATAAACAAGTTGAACCAGAATGAAGTTACCAGAAAATGGCACATTAATTTCCCACGGAACTCGAGCACGAGTAGTCCCATCACTGTCATCGTACATAATCTGTCCGTGGTTATTGGCACTGATCTCATTTGCTGTTGGAATTTGGTAGAGAAGTTTCACAGCGGAGCAGACAGATGAACTAAAGTGATCTATTCTTTGTAAATTCGGCAAGTTACGCAAGAGAAGGGCAACGGAAGATGGTGAAAGTCTGGAGAATTCACGGCTTTTTTGAAATTTTTTCCTTTCTTCGGTATCTTCTAACTGTAAGTGTTGAAGAATGGAACAAAAAGGAGTAAGATAAGCAGGTGATATTTTCATGTTTACGTAGTTTTCTTCCTCGAAGATAGCCTCGTTATCAGCAAAACTACATATTGTTTCTCCGAACATTAACGCAAGAACATCTTTTTTCTGAAACCGAAAACCAGTAATGCAAAGATGACGGAGTCGTGGGCAGGACATTCCTATACAGTTTAATAATGTCCTATGATGCTTGTTGAGATAATAAAGTGAAAGCGTAGTCAACTTGGACAAAGTGTTCAAGGATATCACAATAGGATTCAGTTTCTCTATTGGTGTTGATTTTGCCACCATTTCAAAGTTCAATTTCAGTTTTTCAATATTTGGAGAGTGACTACAAATAGTTTGAACAAACTTTTCATTTGGCTCAGTTTTTGGGAAAACCACATGAGTATCAAGTTCGACAAAGCTGTTGTCCAGAACACAGTCTAGAAACACCCAAATGTCTGACTTCTGGTCAGTATCATTGGTATCGTAAAAGTTTCTGTTAAATTCACAGACGAGTCTTTTCCTTATCTCATCATTCATTATTCCAACAAGATGATGATTAAGACGATTTCTGACAAAGCGTCGAACGTTTGAGCTGGTCAAAGAGTGATTTAGGGAAATCAGAGATGAATACGAATTCATGCTACGTCTGTCTTCGGGCCGATGTTCGGTACAAAGTAGTAAATTACTGAGAATCTCACGATAACAAGCCGTAAAGGCTATCTCTTCGAGACGAGTGACCACATATCTTTTCCTCATGCTGACGATATGAATGTCACGGGTGTAGTTTCAATTAATTTACTCGGATACTCGGGGAAAAATTGTTCATCATCAATTTACTAACTAATTTTTCCTTTAACTTCGTCTGCTACGTCTAAATGTCGACCGCTTTTTTTTTATTTAGAGCGCCAAAAAGTAGTTTTTCAAAGCATTTTGAAAACAAGTGTTAGAATATTGTGATGAAAAGTTTTGTCTGATGTTGCAATTAAAATAATGAAAAGGCAACGTTTAGTTGGCCTGGTAGAAGCTTATTCTTTTATATTGTCCATATGCAAGTAAATATGACGATTTTGCAGGTCATTCTGTGCAATCACGTTCAGCTGTCTAAAACTCGCTAGGCTTCCTAATGGAAAAGATAGGGTTTATTTCCGAACACTATCATATTTATGGATAACCTCTTATTTTCATTCAGTATTTGTGCACACTAAAATTCTACTCAATCCTTTTTTATGTTGACTAAACGTTTCATTTTTCTGTCATTAAAGCAGAATGGGAGGAGTCAGATTTTGTGATGGATCGCCCGCCGTCTGCTTGTTTACTGCTTAGTGTCCTTTCTTCTTCTTTGCACACATACGACATACACGTTTCGGAAAGGTATACCCTCTTTTCTGATTAAAAGCTAGCGTTATTTCAAATTGAAAATCGCCGCACCAATCGACAACCATTGTAGTATTTAAGATGTGGAAACCTAACGAAGATTTTGTTAGTATTCTCCTGTCTATGGGAATTTCCAGGAATGTCGCAGAAAGGGTAGCTATATTTCCCATTGCATACTTTAGTATTCAGAGTAGGACTTATCATTTTTTAGGCATTGCTCAACACAGGAAATACTTCGGCTGAAATGGCAGCTGCATGGATTTTTGATCATCCTGACAGAACATTGCCTGAGCTACCTCTGACTGCTGAAGAAATTGCAAACCTCTCAGGTATTGGCTCAATAAATCTTAGTTGTTCTCCCAATTGAGTAAATTAAAATTCTTATGATAGACTTGCCACCCCAGGAAAACATGATTGATGAGAATGGTGAAGAAGATGAAGAAGATGATGTGTTGCCTGAAGGCTATGATGGCCCATACAAAATGGTCTTTGTTGTCAATATGAGTTTAGGGATGGGAGTAGGAAAAATAGCAGCACAAGTAATTCTTAAACATAATTTTAAGATTTTGCGCTTTGCTATTATACCACCTTTTCTCTTTGTCACAGGTGGCACATGCTGCTTTAGGGTTACACCGTGAGCTGATTGACAAGGAAATGGAAGACAATAAGGAATGTGGGGCCTTGACATGCTGGGAAGATTATGATGGGTAACATTCTGATTTTTTCAATTGACTTGTTTTATCAGCATTAGCTCAAAAGATATGTTTTTATTTATGTAGAGAAAGAAAAATTGCCCTGAAAGGTGAAAGTCAGGAACATCTCCTTGATCTATTGAAGCAAGCAAAAGAAGCTGGTTTATCTCACTACTTGGTGAGTGATGCAGGTCACACACAAGTTGCACCAGGCTCAAATACTGTGTTGTCAATATTTGGGAAAGAGTCTGATGTTAACCTAATTACTGGAAAACTAAAGCTGCTATAGAAAGAATAAAAACATCTTTTCCATAAGTCTTCCTCCTTTAATCTGGAAAAATAGTACCATTTCTACTGTTTTTTTTTTTCAGGTTTTGCTAAAGTTCATCTACAAAATTTACTTATCTTATCTTATATTTCCAATATAAGAGTAATGCATCTATCGAACAAGATCATAGCAAGCTCTATTATTTAAATTGTATGGGATCCAGTATTATTTTATGTTACCTGTGAGCACAAAGATTATTTCCCAAACGTAGATTAGAGACCGTTGCCAATGAGGAGCTGCGACGAAAAAAGTTTTGATTAATTAAACAAAATAATAGGACAACAAAGTAGAAAATTTGAATTGTATTTGCGTATCACTGTTGCTGAGAGCTATTTTAATTCTTTAGACCTATCAGCAAAGAGATCACGATTGAAATGAAAACATTCGTCGCTTTCTAGATGTCTCGGTAGAGACAAAATCCAGACAGAAAAGACAGAACTAAACGAAAATTATTTACATGCACAAAACAAAAACGTACCATCTCTAAATGGGATTTCAAACGAAAATGTGGTGGCAGGGAACGAGGTAGATGGCTGAAATTGATTTAACCCACGAAATCTGATAATTGTTCATGCAGCTTGATGAATTCGAACCGAAGAGAATTTGTTGGTTAGGCTCGGTTACTGAGTGAGGTAGACAACGTGAGTTCGAATCACTACGGTTCTAATCACTACTCTGATAATGCGGAGAAACAGCGTTTCCCATAGCAAAAACGGAAAGTAGAAGGGGGTCACGTTCCTACAGTGTGGATTGTAGGTATGCTTGAGCCATATCTTCCAGATGACGCATTCGTGAGGGGTACCTGGGAGGGATGAAGAAAATATAGCAATGGGTTTCCTGGTTGTAAATAGTGAATCATCTTTAACACAAATTTTTATACTTAGTCAGTCTTGAGTAGGATTTGAAGATTCCACTCTTAATGGCTTTTTCTAGCGCTTGACCAAGTTGAAGCCTGTCCAGTGCGTGTGACTACGATTTCATTCAGCTTTATGAAATGTGAGCTACTAAACTCCTTAATTAATGTTATTTACCTCGCTACAATTTGACGTAATTGCTTTTGACGCCGGCTGGTCGTCTTCAATAGTACAGTCCGTAGCTGAAGTACTAGAAGTAGTACAATCGTCAATCGTACAAATACTTTTGTAACCGAACGTAGTTGCTTCGGAATCAATCGTTTCCCCCTTGGTAAGAATTTTTTCTGATTCTTTTTCAGTAAGAAATGTCTGTTTTTGGTCTTCTCCTTCTCGAACTCCATTACTGGTGGGTTCAAGCAGATCCTCGATTGCAACACTGATTGGATGTTTCCCTTCATCTTTCAAATGAAAGTGCAATTAGTAGTCATAAAACAATAGTCAACCTTTCAGATACCTTACCTTGACTGGAGACGTCAGGATTGCTTTTGACTGATTTTTTGTTCGTTAACGATAACGACGAGCTGAGTTTCATATTAGTCTTCTTGCTAGTATTTTTCGGAAAACCAAGTATATCAGAACTTGGTTTGCCAATATTTTTCTTCTTGTTCTTAGAGATGTCCATACTTTTCTTTTTTTCACAAGTATCCTCTTGTGTTCCAGAAGATTTGCCTTTTTTCTGTTGTTGATATTCCAGGACTTTTTCTATTCGAGGAAGCTGCTTTGAATCACGGGCTGACTTTCGTGCTAATTCAATTTTTGTAACGGCCTCCCTCGGTGTACGATTTTCTGTTAATTTTTTTGGCTCTTGCAACTTGGCAGATTTAGAATTGGACACGTTATCATTCTTCTTTACCACGATTTTTGCCTTCTTATTAATTCTTTCTTCAGCAACATTTCTCTCCGGCTGCTCTACTGCCTTCTTTTTGGATTTGTTTCCAACGATTTTAGAATCTACTAGAGGCAGACTGCGTTTCTCTTTTTTGTACACCTTCAACTCTGAACTCGACGAAATAGCATCAGTCTGCTTGCCATTCTTATTGATCATCGACGATAGGTTAGCGGAAAGTTCATCCTCATCAATGGCATCGCAACCTTCTAATAAATGCCTTTTGAAGTTACTGCGATAAACATAATGCTTAGAGCAAAATGGACATCTTTGTTCGGTCACTCGCACTCTTTGCTCAGGTGACAATGCTTCTAAGAAACTGGCCTCTACTTGATCTTCCATAACCAACACCATGGACACCTTCCGACTGGAACGAACAGGCCTCTTTTCCGACGCCACTGGAGTCTCTTCCGTTTCTCGTCCTTTTTTCACAGATCCATTCTTGGTTGTCTTTCTATGAGATTTGATTGATCCGGAATCCTTTTTCAACATCGTTGACTTGACTGGAGATTTAGTAGATAAAACTTGAGAAGGCATGGCAGGAGAAGGAAAGCTGGTTGGCTTTTTTTTTTGGGCATTGGAAATTGTAGGGTGAATGCCGTTAATACGAGTATATGCAGCACATTTTGAGTCGTTTACCGGAGAACTTGGCAGAACATCTGATTTTCGCTTGTTACTGGAACTCCCCACGTTGTTTTTAACTTTTACAGAATCCTGGATCAGTTTTTTTGTTTGGACTTTTGGTGTGACGCTATTTTGTTTCTTTTCTGGGGCCGAAATTTGAGCGAGGCCTTCCATGGATTCAATCACCTTCTTGGGGCAATAATGTTTGTGCTTGAGGACAGACGTATGCGACTGAAACTGCTTTTGACATCCGTCGCACTCGTGTAAACCAGTAGCAGATTTCGGAGTAGAACTTGCAACAATTAGCGCAGTCTTTTTTTTCGAGTCATTATGGGGTCTCATAGGAGTAACGGATGCATTCGCTGGCTGCAGACTGACTCGTTGACGCAGAAGTCTTTTCGTGACGATGCCCTTTTTCTTCTTTGGCGGAGGAGGTTCACTAAAGGAAAGAACACGTCGAGCACTTCTCCGCAATACTCCAGTTGCCTCTTTATCTACAGCATCTAGATTAAAAATTTTTTTTTTTTTTTTTCAAAACTATGAGCAACTCAAGAATTTATTTTTATTTTTAAAATTTCAAACCTTCTTTAGGTGAGCGACTACGAAGAGATCGCGTTGCCGATGAATTTTTCGTTTGGCTAGAAATTGTTCTCTGCATCCCTCTACTTCGGCCATTTTTCGTTTCAGACTGATTCCAATGATTCCGTCTGGAGCTGGGATTCACTTTTAAACGACGTTTTCGTGAGGGACTGGCCGATACATGGTTTGAACATAAGAGGATATGACTGTGAAGTTCTGGAATTGACTCAACGACGAATTGGCACTTGGTACATTGATAAGTGTTTGAGGTGAGGTTCAGTCCACCTGTGCCGGAACGCGTAATTTGTCGAGTTAGCTCTCCGGCCAAATCAACTTCGATTGACTGATCCAGCTGAATGTGAGTGCACCAAACGCCGTTGTGACTTTTTTGCTGATGGTCTAGTAGGGCTAGGAAATCGTGAAATATTTCCCCGCACGGTGAGCAAATATAACGTTTTTTTCGAATCCACTCGCCACTAAATTCCGGTTGCCGAGTAGCTGTTTCCTCTTTTATTGTTGGCATAGTCTTTGCAGGGAGCAAATTCAACGCCTTTGAAATGTCCAACTCTTCCGGAACGGCTTGACTAAGGTTGCCGTCGGTTTTGGCAATTTCTTGCGATTTCCACGACTGCAGCCCATTAAAGTATGCCATTTGGATTGGCACATCCAATTTATGCACATCGCTGACACCGTAGTTTGTTTTTCCCCAAGACCAACGTTGAGGTGGTGGTGGATCAGCATCTGATGCGTCGACATCAAATCTGTCGTCCTTTGAAAATAATAACGAATTTTAATGACAAAAAAGTAGATCCAAACGAAATCCTTATTTTCATCAACTTACTGCAGGGGTGACAGAGCGGATGTGGATTCCTTTACCATCGAGAAACCGATTGAGGTTCTCATTGGCATTGGGAACAACGTACAATAAATCTTGAGAATTTATCTGATTTCCAGACGATAGCATAGGTGATAGAGTTGACTGATGTAATGTTGGTTTGCCAGATAGTTTGCGCGACAACAACCAACCAGGTGAGCAGATGCCATATCGCCCGTGAGCTACTCGGCGATGACGGCACATGTTGATGTATGAATTGAACATTTTAGAACATAGCGTGCAGGCGAATCGGAAAACAGGGGCTGGACATCCCAGCTTCAAAGATGTTTCCATGTCCATTTCTTCACTCTCCTCCGCTGGACTTATTGCCAAAAAGTCGTCTCCAGCTTCACTTGTTTCTCCGGACTGGAGGCCCGTTTCGGATTCCGGTTTGGAGTTAGGAACCTCGGTGGGAGATTGATATCCCCCTCGACATTGGTTTTTCTTAACGTGTCTCAGAAGAGTTTTACGTAGCGAAAATGCCGTACTGCAGCGAGGACAGCGATTAGTGCCTCCCTGCTGCCTATCGCCATTGACGAGATCCGCCGTTACGGCCTGCGATGGTCCACCGTGCGACTCCAAATGTTTGAGCAAGTCATTCTTGGTCCTCAGTAGACGGCTAGTTTTTGTGATAGGTCAGTCAATAATTCGTTTTTGCAGTTGAAAGTATTCTTACCCGCAATGGTGACATCGGAATAGCAATGGAGACGGATTATTAAGACGGTTAATCAGTCTATCGTTGGGTCCCGATGCCGGAAATCCACTTCGTTGATGTTGGCCGGCTACGGCTATGGCGCAGTTGTTCACATCGCGAGGGCTCAGGAAGGCAAAATTTATGTGAAAGCGCAAATAATGGCGCTTTAGACTGAAGGAGCGTTTAAAAACGCCACCGGGTGCTGGACAGAGATCACAGACGAATATCTTCTGTCCGCGCTTACCGCGTTCCACATGATGTGGTTCCAGTTCAAACTGATAATAGTTGTCATTAACGTTGACAGATGTCGGCGGCTCGGACGCTTCCAGCAGTAACGAAGGCGACGAAGCACCACGTCGATGTACTTTCATCGTTGTCGACGGTACTTCGGCGTCTACGCACTGATCTCCCGCATAAAAAATGTATTTATTGCCCACTTCCGGCGAAAATCTAGGAGAAAAATAAATATTTTATAGACGTATTACAGTCGTCCCAAAAGTTGTTGCTGACAATAACGAAACCTTATTTGAAATTCAATTCATCTTTCCGTAGCAATACAGCCATTGGTTATCTTCTCAATCCAATTTAAATCGTTTGATAGAAACTACGAAAAGCCTGATGAAGAACTTGGCGCAAATAAGCAGAAAGCGATAAAGAAATTGAGATTCAAAAAGGTAATTCGTTGTAGGCTGACCACGTAGACCTCTACGTGAGTGTACGACATACATTGAAAATGTCACCAATATATGATCTTATCTATTTTTTTGTTTTCTCCCCTATCCTTTTTTTTTTGTCGGAGAAAACCGAAAAATAGAAAGAAAAAAACGAGAGGTTTCACGTCTGACATTCCCCCGGGCTTCTTCATCAGAAACCTCCATGCGAAGCAATATCTTTTCGCCCCCCCCCCCTTACCACCCCTTCCATTTTCCTCTCCGGAACCCCAGACGTTCAATTCTGATTTCAAGAGCAAAAAGAGAAAAATTCTTACCCTGTCAAAAGCACGTAACACTCAGAACTAACTACCTCGTTATCAGAACAAGATACCCTTCGAAAGCCAAATAAAAGGAAAAGAAGCAAAAGAACGATAGTATGCCGCTTCGGTCCAAAGATACCCAGAAATTATAGGCCATTCCCAGACCACGCAAACACCGTAGAACACACGGAGCCATTTCCCTACGTAGTAAACTTTCTAACAAGTTTCGCAAAAAAAGGACATGGAAGAAAACAATACGCCCGACTTCGAGACGAATAAGAGATATACGTTTTTCAGGAATTTCACGTAGGCAGTACTAGGTCGCACACAAGTTACGTATACATGGAGTTTGATATGGGGGGTGGTCTTTAGATCTGCCTAGTGAGGCCACAAAGAACAAAAAAAGTCGCTATTTACCTGTAAATGTGATCAAACCCCTTCCAGAGCTTGATACTGGAACAATTAATACCAGAAATCAGTGAGTATAAAGCGAATTAAGGCCCAAAAACAGTGACTCCGAATGGAACCAAAACGAGGATGGACGAAACCAAACACATACACACACAGATACACCAGCTCTACTGAGCGTGCTGAATACGGCTTGAATGTATGCCCTCTGTGGGCACGGGACTTCGTTGTGCGTAGAGACCCAACAACAGCCCCCCTCCCCTTTTCGTTTTTCCCCCCTCCCCTTCTCGCCCTTCTTTTTTTTCTCCTTTCTCCCAGACTTATTCATTGTTTCTGTCGAGGCCGTCTGCTAGCAAAGGCCGTCAAATTTAGTAACTCCATGTTAGTGTTATGTGTAGCACATAGATGGTAGCTAAAGACACTGGCAAACAAACATTTTAAAATGACATTCAGTTTTTTAATGGACAGTTTACGTCAACAATGGTTGGCCTTGTCTGGAGAATATTACTTTAAAGAAGTAAAAATAGTGACACGCGAATATTTTTTTAATGTCACGTTTGTGATGTTTGAATAATTGTGATATACAACTAAAGACTGCACTTGATTTGATCCTTGTTTTGTGAACATTTTGAATAAAAAAAAGACCATTTTCAGCAAGTGCACAAAATGAGTGATGCAAACATGTTAGTTTTCTTGAGTGTTGGTATGTTTCTACTAATTCCTTATACCTAATCCAATAACAAGTTATCAGCTTAAGAAAAGCAATATTCATTTCTAACATATGATTTATCAATAGTCATGCTTGTGGGGAGCTTTTTAGCAGGTTCCGTGCCTTTAATGGTAAATCTGTCTGAGGTACGTCTGAATTGGATCCATTTATTTTTATTCATAAATGTATTAACCCTGTTTAATTATCAAGGAACGCCTAAACCTTGTATCTATTCTGGGAGCAGGTCTTCTAGTGGGAACAGCACTTGTAGTCATAATACCAGAAGGAACTCAAATGCTTTATTCTCAACAGCTTGAAGGTTTTGCTGTCATAAATATAAAGCATGATGTTGAAAGATTAAAATTTTGTTTTAGAAATAAAACAGAAGTATGAACATGTAAAGGGTACTGCCAACATCCCACATGAAGATACTGATCACCATGAAGAAGGACTCCACTCTGTGATTGGCCTTGCACTTGTGCTAGGATTTGTGTTTATGCTTTTAATTGATCAAATTGGAACATCCAAGTCCAGAGGTAAGTCTGGTTTTCATACTCTTAGTAGTTATTTTCAATATAATGACAATGATTTTTAGTTAAAATTTTATCCCTTCAACTTTCACATCAATTCTTTTTGTTTTGGCATTCTAACTGATGTCAGTAGACACTGTCCAATTTGTTGCTGTTGCAGTACAGACAATTTTTATTCTTGTACTCAGATAGTTTGCTGTATTAGAAATCCAAACGTTTGTGAGCATACATCTCAAAAATCATTTCTTTCATAGATCCAGAAGGTGGTACCGTAAGAAGCAGCAGATCATTTCAAGCCACATTAGGTTTGGTTGTTCACGCCGCGGGTAAGTAACATTCCAAAACTTTAATAGAATTTAATGTGTTGAATGGTGAATTATTTTTTTCGGTTGGGTCGTTTATAGCTGATGGTATTGCATTGGGCGCTGCAGCTACGACGTCTCACGCAGCTACAGAAATGATTGTTTTTCTTGCAATCATGTTGCATAAAGTAATCCTTTTTACCATTCCATTTACATTAGTTTTACAGTACGATAGTCTCATTTTTCATTTGTTTCTTTTCTTATTGTGTAGGCACCAGCTTCTTTTGGATTAGTAACTTTTCTTTTACACGACGGCTTAGATCGAGCTCGTATCCGTCGATACCTTCTCGTCTTTTCACTGGCAGCGCCGCTCGCGGCTTTAGCAACTTATTTTGGTCTGAGTCAAAAGAGCAAAGAAACCCTTTCCACTGTTAACGCAACTGGCTTTGCAATGTTATTCAGCGCTGGCACATTTTTGTATGTTTCCACCGTCCATGTCTTGCCAGAAATCGTTATGCGCTCAGGGGGGCATTCCCATCATCCACCTTCTGATGGCGCCGACAAAATAGGATTCACGCGATGTGAATTGCTCGTACTTGTCTCTGGTGCTCTCCTTCCGCTAGCGTTGACGGCATTTCATCATCACTGAACGTCACGTGCATGCACAACAAACGGCCACTTCCTAGTCTTCATTCAGACTAGGTCATTTGCTGTGACTGTATGTTTTCACGTTACAAAGTTAGGAGACGCATGGAAGTGCAATTCCTTCTTCCTCTTTTTTTCCCGACCCTGATATACACAGTGTTCCGACGAGTGATTTTAATGTCACAATTTTATATTCGTCCATTTCCTACATGTGGTTTGTTAATAAACTTGAATATTTACTGGGAATTTGTCGCATTCTCTCATGTTGAAGACACAGTCGAATGTGCCAGCGCTCAATAAGCCTTATGATCGTGATAGTTTCACGTGCCTTTAGAAAGCCTAAATTCGGTTGCCCACGTTAATCTTCAAAATATTTGACTTGTGTGTATTGCGAAACATTGTTATCGCAAAACGGTCAAATAGACTAAGGGCCTCATTTCTTTTGCTTGTTTTGAAGGTGTTTCTCCTGACTCTTGCTGCATTTTTTCCCTGTTAGAAGGATGTTAACGTTTACAGAAGTGCCGGTGTCTACAATTTTATCTTAAAGTTGGTTGTTCTTGTTATCTAGTAGTTGCCTAATTTCTCAGGGGAAAGAACAGTTGCCTAGCGATCCCCTCAGACTATTTATTGCGGTACGGTTAACTTGCATACGGTTCTTCTACAGGAAAACAGTCCTGGAAAGTTAAGAGACAAACAAAATGAGCGACCGAAGTTTGCCTACATCTGCAGTAAAGCGACAATTCTATTAGTGGCAAGAGTAATTTTGTTTTTAGTAGGAAGAAAACTCCGTACTGTTTGCATGGAGGGTAAAAGAATTTTCCGGATCCTTACCATCGTTCTTCGATTTTACATTCTCTTCTATTGCCGTTGTTGTCAATCTTGTTTCATTTCCCATACGACATCCGATCTTTGGTGCGTAACAAGGGTATCGTCAGCTGGTCGTTAAACTGAGCTATTGCACGAAATGTGAAAGCGAGAACGTGAAATAAAATATGTAATATGACCAAGTTACCGCCAGATAATCTTCGCAATAATTTTTTTTTGTAGTTACCATAGTTTTAAAAGATGTAGCCAAAAGATGGCACCAATTGCTCGGTCATCACTCCACACCGGAATCTGGAAGTCTCCAAAAATTATGTGTTTCACCAGTACGGACATCATTTTGTGTAAACCCTATCTTTACTACTGGTGTGGGGATAGCCTAAATCCTTTTGGACATTGCCGGTTTAGACCACCGGAAGGACCTGAAATAAACTGAAGACCTTTGAGTGTCACGCGACATTATCTTCGAATGCTCTACAGTATCGCCTGTGTTTCATATTGCGGAACAGAGGGGATTACTTTGTTCTTTCCGTCTTGTTTTCGCTCTCTGTCGATTCCGTGTTGTTAACTCTGTTTCTTTTGTTCGGTCCGCTCAGGGAATCATTGGATGCGCTTTCTTTTGGCCTTTTATTTTCATGTGACCGGATGAACTGACTATGGTGCGGATCGGCAGTCACGTCATTAAGTATTGTCTCGCGTGTCATTGGGATACTAGAGCAACCGTCTTGGTTGCGGCCGTCTTCGATGACACAGTTATGCAGAGCTCTAGCGGTCCCTCCCGAACGGCACATTTGAAACCGGGAGGCAAAGCCTGACTTCCAAACAACGGCAGTTAACAACAGCTCATATGCTGTTGCAGACGTGCCGATGGGAGCATAGTATTGTCCGTCCTTGCAGTTCCTTCGCCATACTGTGGACGCTTGTCTTTCGCGTTCTGTTTTGATACGACTTTGAACGGCTTTCGTGTTTCTTTCGCCAGTGGAAATCCGTTTTCTTCGACCCTATTATTGGTAGTTGATTCTGAATTGTCCGTCTCTTGTGGTTGCCAATTACGGAACGGAAGAAAGATCAAGGCAAGAGCCAGGAAAATAACAAAGGAAAGAGTAGGAGGTCGTTGAAGGGAACTGGAACTGGAGTGTAGGAAGTCTCAAAAAACGGAAATTGCATGACTCTAATGACGAGAACAAGATAGATCGAGACGGCGCCGGTTATTGGTTGTCCTTCCGTCTATTCTTTTTTTCCTGTGTGTTTGTGTTCATGTGTGCTGTGTGTGTTGGGCGTGAATAGTTTCTGTTAGTAGTTTATTTTCAACTTGGCCGACACTTAAATTCTTCACGACGGCTTTGCGAATAGGAAAAATCTGCCAGCTGTTGGGCGCGTAAGTATACATACAAATTTATGCAATTTTTCCCCCCTGAAATCTGGACGTATATACCATGCACGTGAACGTCCCCTACTATTTGTGTTTGCATTGGAGTGCGCATACATAGTGATTGACTGACAAAGTTGGTCTATCACGCCATCACTAGCATCTGATTAAAATGCTGATGCTACTGTCAACCAAGAGACCATCACTCTCCCCATGTCCGTGTCTCCATAATCATTTAGTTGGGTCTCAGTGGGTCTGCGCGTGTGGCTCGGCAAGCAAGATATAAGGATCTGGGAGGACGTCTAGTCAGACCTTGCAAAGAGCTGGCTGAGTGGAGTTGCTATTTATATGGATGCAGAACGCCACTGTGACTAACGTGACTCTTCTCCAAGTCGCATAGTTAAATAAGGATTGTGCGGTTCAGCTTGACTATTGCCGAGTAGGCTATAATTGTGACCGACGGCCTCTGGTTTATTTGAGGCGCCGAGGTGGTCAAAAAAATTGGCTGGGAAAATTCGGCAACATGCTTCACACTCACTGACACTTGGCTGAAGAAATACAATGACAATATTAAAACATCATTTATTCCATAAGTGTGTCATAGTAGTGAAAGTCGGTAGATAAGTTGATTTTTTTTTTTAACTGAGCAAAATACGAAGAAAAACATTGTTACCACGTGAACCATCCATCCCGAGCGGTTGACGGCAGCCGCAGTCATGTCGTGCTATTATGATGAGACGGCTTTCGCATTTGACGCATTGCGCCACATGCGGTCGATTACCTCTATTCCCGCGCACTCTTAACTGTTGCTTCCGTAATGTCTGACTTCTGTTTTATTTCCCCCCCGTTTGGCTCCAGTAATTTTTGTTTAGCGAAGGATTGAATTTTCGAGCTTCGCCGATCGCCTTAAGCCTAGCATACACATAGCACAACAAAGGAGACTTAATCCAATACATAAATGCCTTTTTCTAGCCCTTTCAGTTTCCTCGAATAAACCCCAAACTTTGACGTTATTCTTTTTTATCTTTTTTATAGCCTTCAGCGACTGCGGCATATTTGTGATTTACGATCCCGCCGTAGTGGATGAGAAGTTAGCGAGGGAGTTGGTGAAACTGTCACAAAACACACAGGGCTTTTAGGCTGAATATACAATATGATATATACGTAACATGCTTGGCGTACTATTTATCGCAGTCTATAGCCCACTGCTGATTCCCACTGTACCATAAAAAACTAACTGAGAATGTGCGCTGAATTCCATTCTCGCCAGACAAATGATGGATTCATCGATCTAAATGTGGAGGCTTTCGAAATTCTGAAGAAATTTCAGCTATATACTCAAAACATTTTGAATTATTTTTGCTCTTATTTATTCGCGTAGCTATCTCTATGGTTTGTTGACTGATGTTATCTACAAAACTAAGATCCTTGCGCAGGCCGCATTCATTGGCCAAGAAAAAAAAGAAAGAAATCAGGAACAATACGTTGAAAAACAAACCAAACATTCAACCACATAAAAAGAATTCAGTACAAAGTCAAACCTTTATCACACGTTGGATAAATCTCTATTTGAACAACGGTGTCTCCTGCCGTCCTGTTCACGCGGCGTAATCCGTTCAACATATCAAAGTCCATAGTAGCTACACGATGTAACCAATTGGGCAGAGTGGCCCAGATACACTTCAGATTGCTAGGCTAATCATAATCATCGCTAGAATTGCTTGAAACTGTAGCTTGATTGCTGTTTACCACTATTGATCCAAACCATATGTTGTGGCCTCTATTTACGATTCGAAACACGAACGCGAACGCCCCTTCCGCCACAGAAAGAAAAAAGGGATGAAAAGGAACGGAACTATGCTTTGTTTCACACTGCCTAGCTCTGAAGTTGAGAGCACAACCGAGCTTTTCACTCCACCCAGAATATCACGTCCTTTTCAAGTAGTGTTAATTTATTGATCGCAATGCTAAGAAGATTGGATGAGATTTAGTAAATAATTCATTGCATATGGGAAGCAACTAGGAAGGGCAGCCTGCCATGTCACTGGAACAACGCCATTTCTCTGTCAGATTTAATTGTCCCAAAGGCCACTGCTGTGCCAAAAAATACGAACCAGGATTATTTCTAACATCTTGCGGCGACTAAAAGTTAAGCAAATGTAACAGACTGTCACGGACTCGATGGAGCGAACCACTCACGAATAAAAAAACAAAACTGGCGCAACGAGTGAAGAGCCACCTGGGATCTAGTCTTTTTTTTCACGCAATTCTCCCATCTATCGATTCTTTCCTACTGGTCTTTACGCTCTGTGCAAGTTTGAAATCGATGCTTAATGTTTGCCAAGATATTTTTTTCCGCTGTGATTAGTCTCACACATACTTTCAGTTGGCCCTGCGTCGCGTAGAATCAACATTTCCCGGCGAAAGAGTGAGCTCCATTATACTGTAAAAGAGTTGATCGAACTGGCGATTGCATGCAGTTTCCGGGAGTTTCTATTTCCAGCTGTATTCACTCGAGCCGCCGCATTTTTTGCTTTGCATAAAGTGGTGACATAAACAGAACTATAGCATTTTTTAGCGAAAGAAAGAGACGGAGGGGGCCGCGCTAAAAAAGCGCATCACTGACCATCGCGTTTGCGTTGCAGTCATCTCTCGCATCTCACAAGGCATAAAACGAGAGCGTGGTTTTTATAGTTGCGTGAATCTCGATCGAATGTAGCAGAGCAGCAGTGGGCCACCATAAACCGCCAACGCGTTTCCAAGTTGTGACCTAATATACATTCACCCACGCCCTACATCTTGTCTGTTGTCCTTGGTGAGTTTCTGTATCAGTCGGGGAATCTATAACTATTTATATCCACTTGAAATCTTTACATACCACAAGAAGAGGCTCTATAAATTCGGAATGAATATGTAATCCCGTTAGAATAGCTTATAGAAAAACATGGGCTCGGAAAAATGCGCTTATTACCTAATGACTGATTACATGTCATCTACGTCTACGTGCGACTAAAAATTGAAAATAAAAAAAAAAACGAATAAAACAAAATATGCGCAATGTTTGAAAATACTTGGAATTGTGTTTGTTTTAAAAAAATGCGCAAACGTTTGATTGATGATCTCGTTTTGGCTTCATTCGGAATGAAAAAGCCATTTGGCCGCTTGACCAGAGGGAGACAGAGCGAGGAATATGACTGAGAGGGATGTCACTCAGCATATTGGAGAAGAGGATTGCGTGTGGAACTAATTTTCATAGAACGAGAATAAAATACCATAAATGCTTAGAGTTTGAATCAAAACAAAAGAACCCCACAAAAACAAACTAAAAATAAAGAGAGATGAGCGTATACGTATCGATAGCTGGCATCGATTGAAATCTAGAGGAGATATCTGCAGAATGTCTTGACAGCGTATGCTGCGGTAAAGACGCGCAGTCGCTGTCGTCTTGTAAAGTCTCGTGGGACGGTTGAAGACTAACGTAAAACGGCCACTTGATCGTCGTGCCTTAGTTAGTCAACCACCGACTGTACGACCCATGACTTGCTTCGCTGCGGAAACTCAACGGGCAATTTTTGTGTGTGTTAGTGCGGCTGTATATCCAGCGGCCTTCAATTGATCCCAAAACGGTGAAAAAAAAAATCTCATTCTTGATGATGTCCTTAAACCTTTTGAATCCGGGAGGCAGTGGCGCTTCCGGTTATGGAGTTAGCGGTAGGCGATGCAACGTCAGATTTCAACATCGGTGCGAACGAAAACAATACATGTTTACGTGCTGATTCTGCTCTCCAACTATCCTCACGAACATTTTTTGTTTTACTCTTGGTTTAACTGTCGTATAGGAATCGAACACCAGTGACTAGCGTGGAATCGATGGAGGACCAACAGTCATCTAGTCACTGCGTTTCGTCGCAACAACAGGATCACAGCGTCTCCAATCAGCGAGCGTCCCTCCATCTCCCTGAAGCGGCGCTAAACGCAAATTCAACAGCGGCATCATCCCATCAACATCTTCAGTTTACTCCGCGGGTTGGCGGAACTCAAGCTACACTTGCCGAAAAGGAAGATAGCTTATCGCCGGCCGTGCCCAGCCTTCTTCATCTGCCTCTATGCCGCCAGACAACCCCCGTGCCCGGACTCCGTTATCGTAATCTTGGGAAAAGTGGTCTTCGCGTTTCTAACGTTGGACTAGGTGAAGACAATGGCAATTCTGTGTCGAGTTACATCGGCGTTTTGGTTTCTTGTTTCAGCAGTGTACGTTTAAAACAAAAAATTCATTTCGCATTTCCTGAACTCTTGAATTGAAATTCAAGATTGAGAGCTCCTTCCATATGCTAAACGGTCATTAATGAGTAATAATTTCTCTGATTACGCTGTCATTGTGCAAACTGATTCAGGAAAGATACGCAACCTTTCTAGAAATCGAGGATTCGTTAACGGAATTTAACGTCCTTGGAAAAGAGTTTTATCAACTAGGTAGCCTATATCTTTACCAGGATTATTAAATCAAAGTTAGGGTCCACGTTTCGTCAAAGATTGTTGAATAATTTTGGCTGTTTTTGCACTGTAACTCTTCAATGATATTGAGCGGCTTTAAGTGATTCACATGTTAATTGTTTTCCTGTAACGAGGCACAAAATTGAAGTAGTTTACCCAATTAAACTCTTCCTAAGAGTTTTATTGAACAAAAGCTCAGTTTAAAAATTGAATCGCAGTGAGAAAAACTAACCACCTTTATAATTTTTTCTTTCTCATTTTTGTTAAGGTACTTGGGTGACATTCAGTGCACCCATAAGTGAAGAAGTAGCCGAAGACATTATCGTTATGGCCTTCGAGAGCGGTATCAATGTTTTTGACCTGTCCGATGGATACTGTGGACCGCGAGCAGAAGTATCACTTGGCCGTATTCTGAGACAGAGACGATGGAGGCGGTCCAGCTACATAGTCATCACGAAAATCTATTGGAGCTATCGGTACTTGAAGCCTATTACTATGGGTCTACGTATTTCCCTTCGAGTATCAGCTAACATTGAATGCATGTTAAAAAGTTTCATTAACAGAGAGACCTTGCCGACTCTTCATTTTAAGTTTAATATTTAACATTAATGATACAAAAGCTCAGCCACCGTAATAAATCTCACTTTCAACATGCTGGATCAAGTTCCGAAGAGAGAGGTTTATCAAAGAAACATATCGTCGAATCCATTCGCGCCTCACTAGATCGGCTACAGCTGGACTATATTGATGTTGTTCTCATTCACAGAGCTGATCCAATGTGCCCCATGGAAGGTGAGTCGCTGTTTGATTAAAAGTTGTGAATGAGATTTTTATTATACGGAACCTTACATTCGCAGAAGTGGTTCGGGCCATGAATCACGTCATTGATCACGGATGGATTATGTATTGGGGCACATCGCGTTGGTCGTCGGTAGAGATTTCGGAGGCTTACAATAACTGTCGCCAATTCAACTGCCCACTGCCGATTTGCGAGCAATCGGAATATCATTTTCTCTGCCGCGAAAAAATCGAAATATCCCTGCCAGAAGTCTACAATAAATTAGGTTTATCTATTGCATTTCAAATCTATTTTATAAATTTTAATGTACGGAAGATAATAATGTCTTCACCACTGGAAAGTACTTAAACTCAAGATATGACGGTTTGTCAGGTGTCGGACTGATGACATGGTCTCCGCTTACCATGGGATTCAATGTTTCTAAAGGCGAGGAGACATTTCCAAATTTTCATCGCATGTCCTTTAAGGTATAGTCAGTGACAGACAAGCTTCAGTTCTTATTTTAAACATGGAATTCAACAGAAAAAATTCTCTACCGTAACTTGGCCCGACGACGACGCAGCCGGTGCTACCAAAGAGGTGATGTTATGCAACCTTCAGTTTAGAAACACCAAACGTGCTACAAAACCGTACAAAACATTCCACTGACGATCCACCGTACACATTTTTTTTTATAGAACGCCTACGTACCGAGGATGTCAGCTGAAGAAGTTCAACGTCAAAATAGCAAGTTGCGAGAGATTTCACTAATGGCGGAGCGCTTCGGCTGTACTTCATCTCAACTAGCTATCGCGTGGACACTGAAAAATGAACATGTTCATTCAGTTCTCGTTGGGGCTATTTCTCCGGAACAACTATACGAACACCTCCAAGCTCTTCAGGTCATTTTCAGTTTCCACTTTTTAAAGGTGTTCTTACATGTAAATACCATGCATAGAAAGCCAGTTAGTTACATCTCAAGTTTCGTATTTGGCTCCTAAAAAGACATGCATTTTTCCACAATGTGCTTTACAGATAGTGCCTAAATTGTCGGCTGCCGTTATGATGGATCTTGAAAGAGTCCTGGACAATAAACCCATCCGTCCTCCAATGATATCAACGCTGGCGATGAGATGACAAGACAGAATCGAATAATGTATTTAGCGGTAGATATAAAGAAGGTTACTAAAGCAACCAAGGAAAGTGCGATTTCGGTCAGTTGCTGTCAAACTTTTTGGAGCCAAATTCTCATGTAACACGTTGGCCTTTTGTATTATTCTATGAGCCTGTGAGATAGGCTTCATGCGAGAAAATACTTGGATATAGTTGGAGATGAGTCTGAGGGAACACGGTATCTCTTATCGTTTCCTTTTTTGGATACCAAGTTCTGTATGTAGGTTCATCCGAATCCGAATGTTAGTTTGGAAATTTGTAATTATTGGTAACCTATTGGTTTTCTTTTACCTGACGCGTAAAGTAAATAACTAAGAAGAAAAGTTTATATTTCGTTATAAAAAAAGGAATCATTAAGAACTTAAGTACTGTAGATTCTTGCATTATTTAACTCATGGATGGCTTAAAAAATGCTGGTGCTTCTCGCGCTCGATTATTGCTAATGCCGGCTACTCACTTATTTTGTCTGTAAATTGGATGACGATAAAAAATGTCGCCTGTTGCTACGTTATTCTGAACTTTGCATATACAACAATACAAATAAAAAAGCTAAATTTTCTTCAAATAAATTTTCCTAAATTCTTACAGGTTGCCGGCGTTTTAAAACTCATTTTTCATTCTTAAATTCTAAAAGAAGTTAAGACAGATGTCAACACGAGGGCCTTATCTAGAGGGCTAATTAATCAGCCGTAGACACAGACTGTTCGAAGCTGCAATTGCTACCAGACTCTTGGACTAGCGGATCCCTTACATAGACTATGATGTATAGGGAGGATTCACACCCCATCATTAGAAGTGCTTCCAATATTATAGATTTCACAAAAGCCTTTTATACCGTGAATTTCATGGCCCAATTCCGTTGATAACGCCTAGATTCGTTTCCCTTGTAAAATCGGCTTTCAAATAAATTCTGAAGAGTGACTGGACAATTTATTAAATTAACACCGTTTGAAATGCAGTGGCGGATCTGATTCGACGTTAAAATAAAGCAAAACTAAATACATAGAGAAAAAAAACACGAAAAACAACAGAACGAACAGAAAATATTTAAGGGTTGCAAGTTGCAACCTTGCGGAATGCAATCCTTAATTGAACGATCTGGACGAGCTAAGTTGATAAAAACATTTAAAGAACTGTCATCGCTCTAGCAAGAAGTTTTAATTATGCGCATATGGATCTGCAGGTTTTTAGACAAACTTTTTCGTGTGATGAATTGAAGAGCTACTGGTAGTAAATTTGGTAGCCAATTTCGACAATGGTTAGTCGTGACTGAATCGTTCCAGCAATTCAGCCTGTAAGGTTAAATGGAAGGGAATCTACAAACAGAGATTATGTTTGTACATTCACCTTTGTGTTTGCTCTCTCCACGACTATAATTTATCGATTTTAAATTACCCGAAGGGTTTCTAACCACGTTTTTTTTTTTTGCTGGTATGGTTTTTTTTTCTGGTGTGGATGGGTTTAGTTCACGATTGCCCCACTAGATGATTTAGTAAAGCGAAAATAAAAAATAATAGGTTTTCACGTGAAGGATAGGGGGTGTATTATTGAAAGAGAGTCAAATAGCCATTTTAATTCGGAATGATGAATAGTATAGGATCACTACAGAGTGATTAAGTGTAATTGTTTTTTTTCTTAGCGCCATTAGCTAGTCCCTTCATTTGCTGTAAAGAAATGGGTCGTTTGAAAATATCTGATATGGATGCAAATAAAAGAGCTCGTCTGGATAAAATATACGAGCAGAGGAAGCAGTGTGAAAAACAAAAAGGTAACTTATGTTTTATGAGGTTCTATTGAGGATTTATGTATGGCTGCAGTAGGTGTAGTTGTTATTTAAATTGAACTATTTTTCTAACTATTTCTTTAACAAAATATTTTTCTAA